>JADBJO010005980.1:26115-48615 GCA_016801955.1 Conus betulinus | reverse complement strand
GTCACGCATTCACTTCTCTCCTAATCTGACTGAGAACACAAAATACAGCTTCTATGCTACTTACTCTTACCCATGAAAAATTCCAATGGCACAAAATGGAATAATCAAAACATAAAGGATCAATACTTCCTAATCCCAGGTTACAGTAAAATGGCTTCTTACCTGGCCAGCTTTCCACACACACACACTTTACACACCAAACCACAGTTCTCGAACAAGTCACTTCAAGTTTTCTTCTGCACTGGGAGATGGTGACGCCCTTGGTTGACTGGCACCAGGTTTCAGAACTGGGTCTCCGTAGTCGTCTCTGGGAACTCGATGTGGAAATCATCTTCTTTGTCTCCTTCACCCACCTCTGGGCTTCAAACTCAGTCTGTTCTTTCTCAGCTTGTCTTTTACGCCTCAGACCTTGCTGTCACTTTCTGTCGCCCAGACCATGTTTCTTTCAACCCACTCTGTTCTGCTCACTCTTCTCTCTTCTCTCTCTCCTCTGTTCTTCTCTCTTCTCTCTTGATGTTGATCTCCCTCAGTTTATATAGGAATGGACACAAAGGAATTCCCTTTGGGCCACGCCTTTGTCCAAGTTACTTCTCTACCACCTTGTTCACAAGTATTCTGAATTCTCCTCTAGCTACATTCTTCCACACATCAACATTCACACATCCCTACCAAACTGCTTAGCAAACAATCATTTCGCACCAAATAGACACTGAAATTTCCCGCCGACTCCAGGAGCCACTTAACACAGTAATTATCCTAGAGAAAGCTATGACAACAATGTCCATACGCATTCAACGCAAGGTCCTCACTACCTTAGGTGCCATTTATCATATAATAATCAATTACCTGACCACTTCAACCTCCTTGACACAGTTCAACCATATGCGCTAGGTAAGGGCGCTACTGCTAATTGGCCCATTACCTATTTCTCCACCACGCGCAGCATTCCTTCCTCTAAAAGCACTTAAGGCCTTTGTTAGAAGTTTCGTTCCTTTGACCCATGTACATGATTAATTCTCCTTTATGTGATTTTCAGTGTACATTATATTCTTCCCTGTAGTTGATTTCCAGCATATGTACATGATTTTCTATACTTCCCAACCCCCCTTGCTGTGATTTTTTTCCATGAAATGCATTATAAATCCTTTATGGATGATACGTGAAACTCCACTTGGATCGACCAAAATGGTATCCTTTGACCATAAAAGGATGGATCAATCAGATGGTGGTCCTGACATCTCACAGAGTTGATGGACAAGCAAATGGACCACTTGTTCATGGTGTTGAATGAAGAGTTTGATTTCAGCATTTGTAAAGGTCCGCTACAGCCTTCTGCTCCATAAATCCCACAGTCACAGTATGCCTCCAATTGCAGCAACACTGAGGCCAGATACTGAGGGAAGACACAATGAAGCAATGAGGGCTTATGGCAAAGGGCGGACCAGGAGTTAGTCATCATGCAGATCCTGAGGAGGAAGTGAGGCTGGGTAGGATGCACTTTCAGGAAGGCAACATCCAACACCTCCTGTTAGGCTCTGATGCAGAATCCGCAGGAAGAAGGAAGAGGAAACAACCCAAGAAACTGCTACAGAAGAGACACTGAGGCAGAACTGAGAAGGAAGATTATCAACTGGACTGAGGCAGGATGACAACAATAAGCCAATTTGACTGGAAAATTATTATCAGTTGTTCACACTGCCTTGGGGGCTACAGGCCTAGGTAAGTACTCTTGATGTCAGAAGCCATACAGCATCTTGAGGTGGCACCGCAATGCACTTGCTGACAGCAGGGTTAGGTGCTGGAAGAAGAACTTTCAAGTCATAGTCTGCTCTTCTTACTGAAGTGCTACAAGTGACAGTTCTATCTGCACAGACTGCTGATCGGGACAAGTAACAAGAATACTAGTGACAATGTTTGGTAATGGTATACATTAACCATTTTGCTACATACCTTAGCAGCAAGGCTGTGTAGGAATCTTTGCTTAACCAACACTAATCCCTTTCTCAAATTCGGTACAGACTAAACAAAATGTGTACAGTGTACAGTGTTAAGCTAAGTATCTTAAGCATACAAAGATGAAAACGTAACAAAGTCACACAATATCAAACACTGATGTTCACCTGCACAATAATGCGGTTGCCAGGATCTGGGTGGTAGCCCCACATGACAGCTCTTCTGGGTGCTCTCTGCAGCACCATGTGGTCTCCATAGTAGGCAAAAACGAGAATTCCCTTGTGGTCTTCACAGAAGCTTCAGATCTTGTCCACTGTTGACCTGGACATGTAAAATCCCAACCTGTATTCATTTGTTTCATTCAAACTTATCAAGTGCTGTTACTTCTGTCCCATGACAGTGAGACAGAGGGTAAAGGGGGTAGGGGGTGGACGTGGGAGACACTGGGTGCTTGAGCTGTCATGGATCTTCACAGCCCTCTGCCCTCAGTCATGCACAACAGGGTAGCTTTAGGTGTTTTGTCTGATTCAGTCCTCTACATCATCTGCAGGACATCCAACCTGTTCCCTGTAGAATGTTCTTAAACAGAGAATCAATGCAAAATGCAGCATTTAACAGTTCTGCAAAAGGACATTCTACAGTCAGTGTACATCTCTCCTATTCTTAGCGATGAATGGATTTTACTCATCCATCAAATATCTTAAAACTTTTATCTTCACCGGAGAGCTGACAGACCTGATTTTCTAGTCTGATCATGGCAGTCATTGCCAGAGCAAGCCTTACCTTTAAACTCCTTTGTAGATATGCAACTTTACAAAGAAATAAACCCAAGTTAATGAAAACAATCTACTTCGTCAAGTGTACTTCCACTTTCATGTCAATGGCCCCCAGACTTCAATAAACAGATTTCTTTTTAAAAGCACTCAAGATCCTCCCTATTATAATGATAAGAAAAGCAACAGGACAAATGTGGTCACCCTATAGAAAGAAGAAGGGGTAGGTTTTCTTTCATTTCTGTAGAGTGTCCACAATCATCAAGTTGATTATTCTGACACTTGCATGTGTATGACCATTTTTTTGTCCCGCCATTAAGGCAGCCATATTCCAACTTCGGGGAAGGTACATGCTATGTGTAACAAGTCATCCATACCAACGGCCAAACTGGCCTTCTCTTCCGAAAGTTGGTGATGGGATTTGACGTGTGTGCAAGATGTTGTGCGTGCGTTCACACATGGAACCTCGGTTTATAGTCTCATTTGAAGGACTGTATGGGGAATGGAGTCAGAAGCAATGTTATCTCTCCGAGGAAAACGGCACCCTGTACCGAAATGGCCCGGTGGAGATGTGAACCCGCAATCCCAAGATTACGAGTCCGATGCTCTACCAACTGAGCTATTCCGGCCCCCGCATTAAAGGTTAAAACACATCAGACAGTTTGCAGACTGCTGTTGCTGGACAGCGACAGAATGCACACGGTTATAAATAAAGAAAGAAAGAAATCAGAATGGGAAGAATCCAGACATTCGTCATGTGCAAGTTCTGAACTGATCATTACAAGTGATGGCTGTAGATCTGCCCATTAGCTGGAGATGCACTGGTAAGGTCCTCATTGGTTTTGCAAGCCTAATGAAGATAGTGTAATTCTGTTGATGAATTAGCCAAATACAATTCAATGAAACTGAGCATTAAAATTCTTCTTCTATTTCAAAGCAGAATTCTTGTAGAGCTGAAAATTACAATAAGCCTCATTCATTTGTCACCGATTTATGTTCTTGATTTCACTAATGGATACTTGCTACATTTGTTTGTGTGTGTGTGTGTGTGTGTGTGTGTGTGTGTGTGTGTGTGTGTGTGTGTGTGTGTGTGTGTGTGCGCGCGCATGTCTATGTGTCAGAGAACGCATCCTGGTGAGACGTGGGTGGGTAAGTATGCGGAAGAACTTTTTCCCCTCCTTTCGATTCTAAAATCCAGAAAATCGATCATAAACTGATCTCGTACAAAGCAATTCTAAACAATGTTTTGAAATGAGTGTACATACATGGGACAATAAGGTTCTTCATTACGGTGTGCCTGTGTGGCTTTCTGTAACAAAACAACCAAGGCGAAATTCGAACGTCAAATCCTGCGAGTGTGATTCATGGTCATCATGTGCCTAAACTGCTTGCACATTATAACGATAAAACGAGTTCTTTCTAGTTTCCAGACAAGCCTTCAAACAAAATTACCTGTTCCCTCGGGTGAGTCTTGTGACATCTGGACAACGTAATGACACAATGCACTCTGCCATTGTAACAGAATAATCGTTTAAAACATAATAAACAGTCCCTTTCATTTTCACTGGCCGCTAGTTCCAGTTCTACGTCCTACGTCCCTCCCCCCGGAACAAGACTGTTTACTTTCAGTAGACCAAGTCTAACAGAGTCGCTTCCCTTTGTAGTGATGCACGGTTTCTCTGCACTTTAAGCAAAGTGACGCCTGTCCTCCGTGAGGCTACAGACGTCATTACAATATAAAAGCCGAACGTTTATGAATGAAGAAAAGACAGGAAACACACAAGATCAAGGCATATAAACTATAACATCATAAGACCAACATACGTTTGAAAACATAGAATTGTATATGCAGATAAACATAATCATCTCCTACACTCTTTCCCTACGTTGTCTCCCCCCTCACTATCCCCCCTCTCTCCAGCACACACAAACACCTAACACACACACACACACACACACACACACACACTATCTCACCAGACCGATCCCCAAAAGATAACTTGAAATTCTGTCCTAAGTTTGCATCCACCCCTGATTCTAAAACTGATAAAATCCTAAATCATAAAGTGCAACCGAACTCCAAATCATCAGAAGTAAAAGATAAACTTAAATGCATAGTCGTACACTTTCAATCACTTGTCAAGAAAAAGGAAAACTCAGTAATTTAGTCACCGATAAAAACATTGATGTTGTAATTGGAACAGAAACTTGGCTGGATACTGGAACATCCAGCAGTGAGCTTCTAATGGAGGATACTGATATTTATAGAAAGGACAGACTCGGAAAAAGAGAGGTGGGGAGCCTTGATTGCCATTCGGAAGAACTTTGCCTGTGAGTTTTTATATCAAGGCAAAATAGTGAAAGTTTATTTTGTAGGATTAATGTCTGGATTCTTCCCATTTTGATTTCCCCCACCTCCTTTTCACAACTCCTTCGCTGTCTAAAACCATGCTGGGCGTTATTTAAGAAGTCATGTTTGTCAAGATGGTCCATTATGCTACTGTATATTATGTGTTCATGTAGTTTTGCTGATATGGATGTAAGAGATACCGGTCTATAGTTCTCTGCTTTTGTTTTTTTGAATAAAAGGACTGTTGTATGTGCAATCACTCCATATAAAGTCTGAAACTTTAGGATTGAACGTGAGCTGTAGTTTTATTTGGCTGCTTCAACTGGCAAGATGGCTGGCCCCTGTTGCCCTGTGATGTCTATTTATGACGTAATAGGCTGACGTATACTTACGATAATTAGCGATAAAACACACTTGTTCTACATCTCCCTTCCCAAAAGAACAAACCAAGTTTAACAAACAAGAATAATAATAGACAATGTTTTTGTTTTTTTTAAACCCAGACTGCAATCGTTCAATGCATGCTCTATGCATCATAACTAATTAACATCTCGTTGTGCGAGTCTGTCACAAAGTTTGAAATGAAATATCAAAACTGTCTTTTGATGAAACACAACAATTTATGTGTCTGTTTCTCTTTCTTCCTTTTTTTTTCGAGACAAAAGAAAAAAAAAATCAAGCGGAACAGTTCAACACAGATAATTGTTATAATATCGTGGGTTTGGCTTGGAAATTCTTCCAGAGCGTGTCACCACAGGCTGGCGCTTATCTTGGGCTGGGTTGGGAACTGGCATGAGCATTGTAGGGGACGCCAAGGAAGGAGAAGGGTTGGGAGCAGGGACTGAGGGCGAAGGCAGCAGGCATTGGGAGGGAGCAGGGTCAGAGTGCTCACTGGCTGAAGGGCTGGTTCTATGGAGAATGTGGGCGTGGGTTCGAATCCCACTTCTGACACCATGTTGTATGTGCAATCACTCCATATAAAGTCTGAAACTTTAGGATTGAACGTGAGCTGTAGTTTTATTTGCTGCTTCAACTGGCAAGATGGCTGGCCCCTGTTGCCCTGTGATGTCTATTTATGACTTAATAGGCTAACGTATACTTACGATAATTAGCGATAAACACACATTTGTTCTACAAGGACAATGCTAGCATCTCGCCACTCATCAGGTATTACTGCCTGGTCCAGTGAAGCTTTGTTAAGTAGTTGGTATACCTCAGTCAATTCATTGACACATAATTTCAAGAGCTTACCAGGAATGCCATCAGGACCAGTAGCTTTGTTTTCATTGATGTTGGTCAGTACCTTAAATACTCCTGCTTTGCTTACTTTCATATTTTGCATTTCAGGGAGTTTATCATCATACTTTAGTCTAATGTTAATTAAAGGCTTGGGATTTGAGAAAAACGAACAAAACTGATCGTTTAGTAGATTTGCTTTTCCTTCAGGGTCCTGCTCTAGGTTATACTAGTTGTTTCTCAGATCTGGAATCCCAATGTTGTCCTGTCTCTTACTCCTTATGTAAGACCATAATTTCTTGTTTTGGTGATCACCTTCTGAAATCATCGAATTAACATAATTGGAGTCAGCAAGCCTACATTCTCTCTGACACCTTCTCTTAATATGTTTATACCTAGTCAGTAATCTTTCTGAATTAGGGTGTAGTTTCAATTTCTTAAAGAACCGATGTTTCCTTCTCAACAAACGTTTAGTTTTTGTATTAATCCATGGCTGGTGGTTCTTGCTTGAGTTATCTTAGTAGGTATGTTATCATGCATAATAAATTCCAAGTTAGTTTTATACACTTCCAAAGGTCATTGACATTATCTTTAACACTATGAAACCTATAAAAAAAAATAAAATAAAAAAAAAAAAAAAAGACGACTGAAATCATGAGTATCCCTGCGTAATTTTGGCAAGTCTGCTTGGTTCCAGAGGCTGATGGTACGTTTAGGGGGTTTTCTTCGAAAGGGTTGAAAGTTGCTCTCTAAGAGAATTATGTCATGATCGCCCAGGCCTGCAATTGATTCCTGATTGCCTAAAGCGCCTGGACAATTGGTGAAGAATAATTTATCCAGGATTGCATTGCCACGTGTTGGTATTTCAACTGACTGCACTAATCCAAGGTCTTTGGTGGTATTTAAAAAAACCCTGAGAATTAATGTTTTTATTGTATTGATTACCAAGTATGGCATCCTCACGCCAATCGATATCGGGTAGTTTGAAGTCTCCACCAGTCATAATATTGCCTTCTTATTGGCCAAAACAATGTCCGAAATGTCTGTGCAAATAGACGAACATACATTTTCATCTGAGTCTGGAGGTCTGCATACTGATCCAACAATAACAGGTCTCTTATTCTTAAAATTAATCCTACAAAATAAACTTCCACTATTTTTGCCTTGATATAAAATCTCACTGGCTAAGTTCTTCCGAATGGCAATCAAGACTCCCCCACCTCTTTTTTCCGAGTCTGTCCTTTCTATAAAGTCTGAAGATGAAGAAAATGGGAAAATACATGTTTTGAATATGACCCCCCCCCCCCCCTCTCTCTCTCTCTCTCTCTCTCTCTCTCTCTCTCTCTCTCCAGGGAATTCAGAGGACTAAGTCAAGTAAGTCAAGTTTTGATACAACGCCCCAAATCCTGATCCTGATCCTGATCCTGATCCTGGAGTTAACAGTACAAAACAAGCAGACGAACTCCGGGAGTAGGACACATGGGCTCAAAGAGGGCGGACCCGTTAGCTTGTCGTTAGTTGAAGGACCTATGTCGTGCTGACAGTGACACAATTGACAGACCAGTGCTAGGGCCTTCAGTTTATAGGAGACAGTTCTGCCTTAGCACTGCGACAAAACAGCCGTAGACGGCCACAACGGCTTTGACGATTCTGACAGTACCACTGCTAGGCCCGGAGACTGACACTGACAGTGACTGTGACAGACTCGACTTGGTAGTCGGTGCCATTGGAGGGCTTGGGAAAGAATCCTGACGAATCCAGAAGCCAGAGTCTGGGCTGACCAGGTAAGGTAGACGGCCTGTGTGGGAATGTGCAAGTGCTGAATTAAGTATTATCATAAACGAACTAGGAAAACACTTATTGGTGTCAGGAGTGGGATATACTTAGCTTTTTTAATTAGTACAACCCTAGCTGTAATTTAACAACAAAATGAAACAGTGTTGTTAATAGCGTTGGGTGTTGGTTGTGTTTTACATAGACCAGGTGCTAATTGCACTCAACTCTAGCACTTACAAGCCGCTCCATTGATAAAGGGGGGAAAGATTTATTCAGTAGACCGCAGGTCTGAATATAAACACAGCCTCTGCATCGAGCAGTGCAGCCTGTGTGTTCAGGGAAAAGGAAGAGGGAATTTATGTTATCCGTGATGATGTCCATTCCTTGTGGTAAACCCAGTGACGACCTACTTGCACTGATTGATGTTGGAAAGCAGCAGGGGGGCATGGGAGACTTAATAGAGCACCATAATGCCAATGCATTGGGGGGAAGAAAAGAAAGAGTACTCCCTTGCTCTGTCTTGTGAATACAAGTAAAGTCTGAAGGAGTCGAATCCAAAAACAGTGTCACCTTTTTAGGTCACATGAACGACAGTACAGATACCATGATGGGGACTTTAGACCTAAAGATTACAGGAACTTTTCTCCGCACTCAAGTAGGTCCAGGTCGCCAGCACCATAGGCGTCAAAATTTTGCTGGAGATCATGACCAAGGTCATGGAGATCAAGAAAAGCACCTTTATAGTGTCTGGAGGCATGACAAACGACGCCAGACCTGTAAGCCCCCCCCCCCCCCCCCCCCTCGAGAGTAACCTGGAGCAGGCGCCGAAGGTTGAAGTCATTCAGAACCAGCCATTACGGCCATGACCACCGCTGAACAGCGCTGAGAGAGTCTAAATTGTATTCTGACTCCTCAGACAACAGCAGGGAAAACAGTCCTGTTAAGCATCCCCATTCTGGACCAAGAGGGGACCCCCCGAAAATTGCCCCAAAATGTACAGTATGACGGGAAGTCAAGTTGGCTGTCATTTCAGCACAGGTTCGACAGCTATAGAACAGCCCTCAACTGGTCTGAGAATGAGAGTCGGGATTACCTGGGATGGTGTTTGGAAGGGAAAGCCCAAGACTTCTTCATTACAGCCACCAAGAT
The DNA here is from genome assembly GCA_016801955.1 of Conus betulinus. Lineage (NCBI taxonomy): Eukaryota > Metazoa > Mollusca > Gastropoda > Neogastropoda > Conidae > Conus > Conus betulinus. The sequence continues at coordinate 39,378 of JADBJO010005980.1, read as the reverse complement.
GGGAAGTCAGTGTTCATATCGCCAGATGATGAAAATTGGAAGCACGCATCGGGGCCAGAGAGCTGACTGAGACAGCCAAGCTAGATTTCCAGCAAGCCAGACGAAATCCAGGGAAGCCCTATGAGGACTGGGCACACAGGGTCACAGTGCTTGCTGATTCAGCCTTCAGAGACCTGCCTGAAAGATACGCACAGGGCGAGGCGATCAGCAAACTTTGTACTGGTGGTCTGGACAAGGAGGCAGGTAATATATGCCTATGTGGGGAGACCCAAAGCCATGGAAGAGGCCAACCAGAAAGTCAGATGGTATCAGCACGTTTCCCTGGTCATGGATGAGGCACAGAGGAAAAATCAGGAGCCACAGGTCAGTTCTGTTTTTTTCAAGCAAGATCTGGACAGTTATATCAAGCAGATCGTGGAAAAGTTGACCGCTCGTCTGCAGCTTACAGCCAGAGAAAGTGAAAAACAAGCTCCTGACAGCCGAGATTTCAGTATCAAGTGCTTTTACTGCAAGCAGGTTGGGCACAGGAAAAAAAAAAAATTTTCTGCCAAGGGCCATATCACTTTGAATGTACTGATTACTCCTTTCTTTGCTCGGCTTGCCATATCATTCAAACTGCGCGTGAAGGAAAGTCTGGTAGACATAATAACTCCCAAGTACTTATACATGCTAACAACTGTCATCTTGGTCTGCCCATAAAAACAATTTCTCTTGGTCAGATATATATCCATTTCTAAATATGACTATGTTTGATTTCTCTAAATTAGCTCTAAGACCAGTTCATTTATTTAAAGGGAGAAAAGAACTGGACTACACACCTCCCCTTGCTTTAGACCTGATGGACACAAAAAACGCATCACTTAAAGAGAGAGAGAGAGAGAGAGACAGAGAAAGAGAGAGAGTCAGTCTGTGCCCATCGTGTGCGCGCTTGCGCTTGTGTGTGTGTGTGTCAAGTCAAGTCAAAATTAGCTATATACCAGCCGCCGTGGCGAAGTGGTTAGCGTCGCGGACTCCTGGCTGGGAGGTCGCGGGTTCGATTTCCATCAGAGTCACGTGGGATTTTTCTGCCCCGACCGGCTCCTACCCAGAGTTGAGTTTGCTACGGGCTCAGTTGGGAAGACTAGGACCACACAGTCGAGTTTCATCCACTTAATGGATGCGTCTCTGAGAGTGTTGCTCAAATTTTCTGACCAACACTGCAGGTATCTGTATCTCTCGGGCCTGGTTGACGCCGGGATATATTATGAAAGGAAGCGTAGAGTACAGCTCTGTCATACAGTCTCAGACCGAAATGGAAATCCGTTGCATCATCTTTATCACCCTCATTCTCATCAATCAGCATAAAAAATGTCTCAAATGGAAATCCGTTGCATCATCTTTATCACCCTCATTCTCATCAAATCAGCATAAAAAATGTCTCAAATTCTGTGGCTCTTCATGCCCTGCTCTCCTGGTGACCTCAGTTTTGATGTCCTCTCCACGTCTGTGACCTTGCTTTGGTTCCGTCGGTATCACCTGTATCGGCGAGTCCGTGGGGGCTGTCGTTGGACGGACGTGGTGGTGCCCTCCGGAGGGAGAGCCCAATCACGCCTGCTCCGCGACTAAGCAATTATTGTCGTCAGTAGGGGGCTTAGCACGTAGTGTCCTGCGCGTATGTTGGATCAGAAGAGGCGCCACTGAACACCACCGAAGTGACTCAGCAGCAGTGCAGTGTCTCCTCCGGTGGGTTGCCTCTTGACTACTTGACATTGACTGCTCCCTGTGCCGGGGCTGCAGCGGAACCGACCGGCAAGTGGCTGTGGACGAGGTGCCGGAATGAGCGGCGTGGGTGCATTGCTACTGTGTGGCACAGAGGTTGGGACAGCACAACAAAAAAAGCTTTACTGAGAGTTTAACTTAAAGAATAATCTTACACCTTTTTTACATCCTGCCCTCATAAAAATGATGATAATCATAAAAAAAAAAAAAAAAAATCATATATGAACGCATTATGAAGAAAATGTATTTAAAAAAAAAAGTAACTAACACATTCAAAGGATCATAATTCTACTTAAGCGAGTGTACAAAATTTCAACAATTATTAGAATGAACATTACACATAAACGAGAGAGAGAGAGAGAGAGAGAGAGAGAGAGAGAGAGAGAGAGAGAGAGAGAGAGAGAGAGAGAGAGAGAGAGAGAGAGAGAGATTCGGCAATAGAATAAGCATTAATCGTTCGATAATTTTTTTAATCAAACTCCTTTTAAGAGCTCTTTTACATATTACTTTCGAAGGACAGTTCACTTTAAATTTCAAAGGAAATAACTCAGATCTGTTGGAACTAACTTCAACAAGTTGTTGGCGATCAGTAAGAAAAGATCTGATAACTCTGAAGCCATACTTGATAGTTTGTAATGTGTACACTTTTTTATAAGATGCGAAAGGTTGATAACGTCAAAAGTTTTAGCAAAATCAACAAAAAGAATTCCAGTAAATTCATTTTTGTTTATATTAGAGAGACATTTATGTACAAGCTGTGTAAGAGATGAATGGCAAGAATGATTTTTTGTCGAAAACCTGATTGATTGTCATGAATTAAATCATAATATTTCAGATGAGAATAAAACTGTATTTGAACATGTCTTTCAAGTGGTTTTTTGACAAAAGGAAAAATTGAGATGGGTCTGTAGTTAGAGGGATTGGCAGAACCTCCATTCTTGAGCAAAGGTATTACTTTGGCAGTTTAAAATTTATGGGGAAATATTCTTTTTCAATGCACAGATTATAAGCATGGATGAGTGTGTCAGCAACTACCTCTTCCCTGTTCATCATGGCTAACTATGATAAGGCTCGAGGGCACAGCTTCAAACTTAACAAGACCAACTTCGTAACTAACCAGTCTCACAAATTGTTTTGCTAACCGTATTATAAATCTGTGGATAACCTTTCCTCTGACACCATTAACGCATCATCAGTAAACGCCTTCAAAAATCAAACTGGCAAAACTTTTAAGGACCATGTGTTTTCCATTGATTTCAATCTTTATTGAGACGGTGATAAATGTAGTATACACTATGCCTGATTAAACCATGGGACAGTTCACTTTATGGTGATCCAAAAGCATATTAATGGACATTAATACGAGGGCAAAAGGCTTTTAGCCTATAGCCAAATATTTCTGTGATTCTGTGATAACCGTTGAAGAGATTCTCAATACTCTTCCATCGATTCCGCCCAAGTCTCTGGTTCCTGATTGTTTGATTTCAGCAACCAATTGAAAACTGCAGTTATTGAAATATACGGTATAGTGAAAACCGTAGTGACATTTTTTGAAACGACAATATTGTTGTAACTCTTGTAAATCGTTACCATTAGTTCTGTCCTTTGTTATTATGTTATTATGCAAAATGAAAGTTCAAATTTTTCAGTGATATTTCTTTTATTGGATTTTGAGAAGAGAGTTCAATTTACTATTGGTTAAAAGATTAATAACTTTCCAAATCACTTTTGAATTCTGTGAAGAGGACAATAAATCTTTGAAATATTTTTCTTCGCTATTCGTTTAATAGAATTTACTATATATATTTCTTTTCTTACAAAGGGAGCATGTCTATCATACACTGAATTAAACATATTAATCCAGAAGTTAACAGCATTGTCGGGGTTTCTTACCTGATAAATATAATCTAAACCTGAGTGAAGTAGCCTAATCATAAAGGAAAGCATTTCTATCAAAATGTGTAAAGCATCTATAAAAGATTTCTTTATGTCCCAACGTGGGACTTTTGACACCTTTCTTTCTCCATATTAAACAAACTGATAGAGGATAGAAGAAGACACAAGAGCGCTTCTTCAGAGACCCCTTCCAGTTTGCCAGAACTCTGTTTGAGCAGCCAGAATCTGGGATCCTGAGTGTGGACAAAGGAGTTCTTGAGCAGCATCTGAGGAAAGCATACTCTGATTCACAGAGCAAAGCACCACTCGACATTCAAGGTCTGGTGTGGCCAACCAACCCTGAGGAACAGTTCAATGACAAGCCTCCAACGTTGGCGGAAATCAAGAAGGTGGTTGACAAAGCCAGAGCCAAATCATCACCAGGGCCAAACGGAATACCCTTATCAGCTGTACAAGAAATGTCCCAAGGTGCTGGAGTGGCTCCACAGGCTGCTGCGATCAGCTTGGAGAAACCAGAAGATCAGCGGCCAGTAGATGACGGCAGATGGTGTGTACATCCCCAAAGAGCAAAACTCAAGTGACATCAGCCAGTTCAGGCCAATATCACTACTGAACGTCGAAGGGAAAATCTTCTTCTCTGTCATGGCAGCAAGGCTGACCAAGTACCTCATGGAAAACAAGTACTTGGATGTGTCAGTCCAGAAAGGTGGCATCCCAGGCGTGGCTGGGTGTGTAGAACACGCCACAATGATCTGGGACGCAATCCAAAGAGCAAAAACAGAAAAAGAGAGACCTGGACGTAGTGTAGCTTGATCTGGCAAACGCATATGGATCTGTACCCCATGAGATGATACAGTTGGCTCTTGAGATGTACCATGTGCCAAAGAACATCCGCGACATGCTCAAGAAGTACTTCAATGGCTTCTCAATGCGGTTCTCTACCAAGGAGTACACAACAGATTGAATCAACTTGGAAGTGGGCATTGCAATGGGCTGTGCAATTTCCCCAATACTGTTCATGTTGGCAATGGAAGTCATCTTGAAAGCAGCAACAAGCAACGCAAGACAAACAGACCTTGGCGACGGATACAAGATGCCCCCTCTCAAGGCCTCATTGGATGACACTACAGTGAGTTCATCCAGAGAAGACGAGACACGTCATGTGCTGGAGAGGCTGGATGACATAGTTGTCTCTTCCAGAATGAAGTTCAAGCCAAAGAAATCACAGAGTCTCTCACTGAGGAAAGGAAAAGTGGCCGAATCTGTGGTCTTCAGTGTTGCCAACCAGGCCATTCCAACAGTTACAGAAGAGCCAGTCAAGAAGCCTTGGAAGATGGTATGATGATACGCTGAAAGACACATAAAGAGCCAAAGAAACCAAACAGATGTCGGAAGAAGGCTTGGAGACCACTGACCAGTGTGGGCTCCCTGGCAAATACAAGGTCTGTGTCTGCAGTTCATGCTGATACCAAAGCTCCTATGGCCTCTGATGATATACGCACCAGCATAGTGGAGGCAATGGAATAAAAAAAAAAATCAACAAATTCACAAGGAAATGGCTTGGTGTCCCACCCTGTCTGACTGACATAGCGCTGTACTGTCGCCAACCAAAGCTGAAACTACCACTGAGATCCATCCTGGAGGAATACAAAGCAGGGGAGATCAGACTTCAAAGCATGCTGGAGGACTCAGAGACAAGGTGGTAGAAGCAATCAAGCCCCAGCTGAAGACAGGCAGAAAATGGAAAGTTCAAGAGGCGATGGATTCTGCAAAAGAAAGTCTCAAGATCAGAGAAATAACAGGACACACACAGACCAACAGACAAGGACTGGAGGTGACCAAAACTGAATGGTGGTCAAAGGCCAAAGGAAAAGCCAAAAGAGACATGATGATTCAGGAGATGAGAAAAGAAGAAGACCAAAAAAGACTCCAAAAAGCAGTCCAGCAGAGCCAGGAAGGGCAATGGACAACGTGGGAGAATGCACTCCAAAGAAGTCTCACTTGGAATTACATTTGCACATGGCCCCCCTCAGGATCAGCTTCATTCTCAGATCTGCATATGACCTTCTGCCCTCGAATGCAAACCTGGTGAAGTGGGGAAAAACAGACGATCCTTCATGCCCCCTCTGCCATGAAAAAAACGAACAGTGGAGCATGTCCTAAGCTCATGTAAAGTAGCCCTCGCTCAAGGAACGCACACATGGAGGCACAACCAAGTGCTCAAAGAGATTGCACAAGTAGTCTGGGCTAGTACCAACACCATTAAAGGGAAAATCAGGACTCCAAAAGCACCTGCAACATTCTTAACAGCAGGAGGCAGCGAATCATGGCCAGGAACAACAGTGCCACTCGGAACATGCAGGCAGAGTCTGCTGGACGGGGCAGATGACTGGGAGTGCAATGCAGACCTCCCAGAATGGAAGAGTCACCCAGAGATCATTAGCAAGAGTAGCATGAAACCAGACATAGTAGTCCACTCTCAGTCAACCAAGCAGCTGATCATGATCGAGCTCACGTGCCATATGAGAACAGAATGGAAGCAGCTCAAATCTACAAGACTGAAAAGTATGCTGATCTGGCAAACAGCCTGAGGAAAGAAGGCTATCAGGTCACTGAGGGAGAGAAGGCTGTCAGGTCAAAGTCCTCACTGCAGAAATTGGAGCTGGGGGTTTGTAGGAACGTCTGCATACAGCCTCATGAAACAGCTCTCAGTTGCCGGGAGGGAAAAAAAAAAAGAGCCCTGAAAGCCATGGCAGAAGCAACAGAGAGTGTTCAAAGCTGAATCTGGTCAAGGAGGAACGAAAGTGAATTTCATAAGGCTTAACTTTCCTGCAAATATCAGGTGTCCCAGTGGCTCAATGGTTAGTGCGCGAGTCATATGTGGAAAATGAGCATGTCCATGGGTCGAATCCCAGCCATGGCTCGTCCCAAGATGGGAAAAAAAAAAAGAGAGCAGCAGCGGGGACATCCGGAGTCATGAACCGGGTGGGCCAACCCCCCTAGAGTGTCAGGAGATAAGGGCCGAAACACTTGCGGGAAGAGACCGCGGGGCACGATCAGAGGCACTTGAAGTTTGAGGGGGCAGTGGATTGTTTCTGCGGATAAGGGGTAGATAGTGAGTCATGGACTCTACTGGTGGATAGTCATTCGTTGGGGCGCTGCTTTGCTGTCTAAAACCCATCCGCCTGTTTTGTTGATTTTGAATTAAATGCCAGTCATATAGACAGACCTGTCTTGACGTTTAGAAGTCACCGGTCCATTCTCTGTCTTGAGTTAAAAACGTGGGACTGAAAGGAGAACAAGAACTGCCTAGAGTTAATCGTCAGTTTGGCAATACCTGCTTCGCTGGGGTGGATGAGGTTACTGTACAAGGCTAGTTTGGGCTTTCCTCCAGTGGTTGTCAATGTGGTATAGTTGTCTATAAAATTAACGTTCAGCATTTCACAGGCTTTCTGCATGTTGAGATTTGTTACGGATGGGGTGCGGTGCGTGTTTTGTCGTCTGACTCTCGCTCTCAAAAGTTTGGATGCGTGTACGACTTTTCCCTACACACACCCACACCATACGAACATGGATAGCCAGGCAACACACGAGTTAGATTTTCTTTCTTTATATGCTGCCTGAACCATCAATATGAATTGTTACAAAATCAATACATGCTACTACATAGTATACAGATCAATTCACGTCAATTAAGACATCAATACATAAGACACTTCAATCATCAGATATCAGCATATCATATAACGTATCTTGATATAACTCACAGATCTCGCCGGCGCCGTCCACAGTGTCTCACATATACAATCAACACACTCGGTTCCACAGTACTCAAACCACAGTCTACAGCACTAAAAGAAGATCAAGAAGGATAACCAAGGTCCCGACATGATAAACACAGCCGTTCACAAACACAAGCGATGAAGAAGAATAAACAGTCTCCACACAACAAGCACAATAAATCACGTCGAACTATCGGAAGAAGAACCGCAGATTCACATTCACAAAGCACAGTAATCCGTAGCAGAAGAACCGCAGATCCACAAAGTACAGTAATCCACAGAAGAATAACCGCATATACGCAAGACACAGTAAACCATTGAAGACCTGCAGATTCACAATGCACAGCAATCAATATTGATTCCCCGGAGAACACGATTTCAGCAAAGTCCCATAGAACACAATAAACTTCGATTCGACGTGTTTGTTGATCTAAAACAAAAATTAATTAACTTCTCCCTGTATTGATATTACAATGTTAACATCAATGAACTCAGCCCACCGACACACATGAGGTGGTACAATTAGAGCACATAAATATTCTTGCAGGAGTTTGAAGTCACTCTCGGCGACACAGCATTCACAACAATTTTATAACAAATAAATTTCCTGATATATATTTCGCTGGTACCGTCATCAGAAGTATCGCACATATATACAGTGAACATCGACGCACTACTGACTTGAAAGTCAGCCTCTCTACATAGTATCACTACGGAGAAAACGACGACGATTAACACAAAATAAAATAGGCTGGACACACCAAAGCCTCGGCCGTTAGTTCTCGCTCTTCCTCTCCCCTCGTCAATATTATTTTCGTCATGTAGTTACCTATGTCATTTTAAGTTGACGTCATAATTTACGTTGACGTCACAATACTCCCCCCCCTCCTCAAACAAAAAACAATGACCGAATTGTGTTTTGAAGAAGAAGTAAACAAACAGCAGAATACACAAACCCAGAAATCACACATCGACTCGACGGAAAACGAAGCCGCTTCCACACAACAGAAGAACACAAGTTGTCGTCCTAACGAACTCTGAATCCCTTTGACATGCTAGCTTGTTGCTGACCTAACGGACAGCCTCTCTGTAACATAGTAAGGCTCTCGACCTAACACTTTAGACTATGTTGCAAAGTTGCAACGCCTTCTTCCTTGCGCTGAACTCAGAAGCAATCTGAAGCGATCAAAGCTAAGTGCATTTTCGTTGTTTTGTTCGTCTTTGTTTCACCTGAAGAAGACCTAAGAGGTCGAAACGCGTTTTGTGTTGTCTTGTGACTCGTGTCCACGTTTCTCTGGGCGGTTCGCTGACATTTATTTAAGATTACTTTAGATTATCTTCGAACTTGTTCCAAGACTCAACATAGTTCATCACGGATTCTTTACGTCACGGCGCAGAGCGCAGGCCGTGACGTCATTTTCTTCGGAGGACTACCTGCTCTTATTGTTTACTTTTTGCTTTTGTGCCAGAAGCAGATTTAATATTCCATATATTATTCTTCATTTAAGCCGTGTATTATTATTCCGTGAACCAGCATCCTTCGGAAACCGTCAAATACTGTGTTTGTCCAAAGTCGTCAAGGAACTTTATTTTCTCATCGCATCTCCAAGACATTATTATTCATATGCGATGACGAAACTAAAAGACAGTTACTGAAGTGGAACGAGTTAAGAGAGGACACATCGCCAACAGCAGAGAGCCGTTTTGAGAAGAGACATCCCTTCTTGCCCATACAGCAGCCTGGAACGAATGAAAAATCATTACAGACACTCTCTTGAGGTCTGATGTGCAGTTGACGACACCAAGACTTCGCTAGATCCTGCCAACAGTACATAATAAGGCTTCGTCAGCCGGACTTACAGCGATCTAGTCATCCATTGCCGTCAACGGTTTTCGTCCCTCTGTGACCCCGCCTTCGTTTAAGGTGCCACCGCGGACCATCGCCCTACCAGCGCGTCCACCTGAGAGAGCTCCAGTCAGACTGGACAGACCCCAGCACCTCATCACTGCGGCACCGGCCTCCGGAACGACGACCATGCAGTACTGACCGGGAGACGAGCTGATGACACTGCGTTGCGAGAGCCTAGGGTCCGCGCTCGTCGCATCTTCTATTCTTTGAGTGAGTGTGGTTACACTCCGATATTGTGTCATGCTATTAGATTAAAAGTATGAAAGGGATGATCCCTGATTGAATAACTTATTGAGTTTATGTATAGTTTGATATGCGAGGATTCTCGCACTGTTTATCAGGGTCCTTGCTCGTAATATGTTTAGTTGACACATTGGTTGAGTCTATACTTATGACAATCGTTTCAGGCGTGCTTTGCAAATAATATGTTAATTTAATTTTTCAGATGGGATGCTGTGCGCCTGAGGTTGATCGGGTGACATCGATCACTTAATGTTACATCCCATCTACATCTTTACTGTATCATTGTGCCCGCAGTAGACATTGCAAACATGACACCACACACTAGATTGTATTCATCGGTATTGTCATGTTTGTCTTAGATCATGTCACACAATTTACATAACTACAATAGATCTGCCGGGCACTTTATAACATCGATGAAGAAATACTCCAATATAAGGCTCCTGTGCAGTTTACACATTGTGGGCCCGATCGATCAGATCCACGCTACGCTGCTGTACTTCATGATGAGGATCCGGACCTGAAGAACGAGAGGATCAAATAACTTCACTAGTTGTGACGTGGATTGTCTGCTATTCCCGGACATTAACATCATAGTGCCCGTGTCAGATAAGGAAAAACTTTTCTTCAAATTTCATTTATTTTATTCATTTATTTTCTTTCATTCAAACACAAAAAACGATCATCCACCACATCCACACACACGTTCGTTAATAAATTGTGAACTGTTTTATTTTGGCCTCTGTCGTGAAGAGCGGGGACGATCGGTTGGACGTGAAGTTGTCGAGCGACAGGCGAACTGAACAGCCGTCACACCATTCGGCATGACACTCTCCATACTCACACAGGGTAGAGACTACACATATCTACTGACAACTCGGTCAGCCTATCCATACCCCAACAGGGTAGAGACAATGGCTGGGCATGGGCTGCACCCCACACCCAGATGGCAATGCACATACGATGTCTACTGACCACTTGGTCAGCCTCTCCATACCCACACAGGGTAGAGACCACACATGTCTACTGACCACTCGGTCAGCCTCTCCATTCCCTAACAGGATAGAGACAATGGCTAAAAATTCCTGCTCAATAGTATTGTACGCCTTCTCACGATTCAGCAACTTTCGACTAGCAAACACGACTGGGTGAAGAAAATCATCATTCTCCTGAAGCAATACAGCACCCAAACCAACAGAACTAGCATCAGTCTTGAGAACAAAAGGATTACCCAATCTAGGTAACAACACACAGGTGCAGAGGACAAGATTCCCTGAATCTTCCTCAAAGCTTCAGCACACTCAGGAGTCCAAAAAATAGACCTGAAATCAACGCAGAAACGACACGTACAATCTTTCTTCCTGACGAACACAACTGGAGATGCATACGGACTATTCGATGGCTCAATGATACCAAGATCCAACTTGATACCAATCTCTCTCTCAACAACCTCTTTTGCAGAAAAGGGTGTATCATAACATTTCTTTCTAACAGGGACATCTGTTGTAAGAGGGATCTGTAATAGTACATCACTGAGAAGAAAAGAACTGACCTGGGAGTCGAATATCCTGAAAATCATCAAAGATTGTACGCAGCTCCCTGGTACTTTTTTCAGACAAAGTACAATCAAACTGTACAGAACGAACATCTTCAACCGGCATAGAAGACGCTATCGGAACAGTTACAGTGGGAATGGGTAAGGCGTCATCACAGTCCTGGACGATACCAACTGTATGAACCACTTCACAAACAGTACAGACTCCGGAGAGGGATCTACAGAAAGACCAACTCCCGGAGAACACTCAAAGAGAAACCTGTCCCTGCTCACAAGCCAAAGGTGCTATCTCTGACCCAGGCACTGAAGTACCTTGTGTGAAAGAACAATTGCAGGTACAACAACATCAGAAGCAGACACACCAGACACCATCAGAAGACGTTAACTGAACTCAAGACTTCAATTACTCATCCTTCTCTTCCTGAACAAGGTCAGAACGGGAAATGTTCAGATCATCAGGGATCTGACACAAAGGCTTTTTGTCCACAACATGTTTAGCTCTAGCCTTCGTAACGGCGACTGAAGAGGAAAGTTCACCAGATACATCACTAACTCACCGCTCACAGAAACTCCAGGTACATTACCCACAATGAGATCAGCAACAAGGCTATCCAAGACACAAGTTAAATCGCCCACAAAATAAGGACAACTGACTGAAACTGTAGCCAGTGGGAACTCATCCACACGACCACCAAAAGAACACACTTCACTGTAGTTCCTAACATCTGACTGTCAGAAACTAACCGCTTGCGAACGCCACATAGATAGTAGCACCAGTATCACGCAGAACAGAACTCAAAGTGCCATTCACAGAACCAGACTCCAAATGTAATTTGCCTGCGAACTCACCAGCAGCTAGACAAGCAAACGAGTATCAAGAACAGAGCAACAAGCACTGGACTGTTTGCTGTCAGCTGAGTTCTTGACAACAGTGGCATTCATCTGAACCACAAAAGGGCATTCATCTGGATGTCCTGACTTCTGACTTCCATCAAGGACAACTCTGGTTTTGTTATGTTAATGCATCCGGGCGTCATGTCAATACAGAAGACCAGCTGAGTATGATGACCACAATAACAAACTGGCTTCCATAGTTGGTTATCAAGGGACGTCATTGTGTTGTTATGTTAATGCATCCGTTGTCATGTCAGCAGAAATGGATTCCACCAAACGGCTGTTGGTTTGATATTTTGGCGAAAACGATTTTGGCGACGAGGATAAAAGATCTTGTACTTCATGCAGTATTGAGTGAGGTTTAAACAATGGCAGGTACACTGGGGCATTTACAACCTTTTAAAGAAGGGGAAAATTGGCAAGAATACGTTGAAATTTACGAACATTTTTCGTTGCCAATGACATTGTTGATGATAAGAAGAAAGGTGTGTATTCTTTGTTCTAATGTGGGATCAGGTACGTACCACATTATTAAGAACCTTTGCCTGCCTGCTAAACCAGATCAAAGACATTTGCTGAAGTTTCAGAGCTAGTTAGCAATTATCTCAAGCCCAAACTGTCAGAAGCCAGTGCAAGTCTTCAGTTTTATTCAAGAAGCAGAAAGAAGGAAGAAAGTGTTCAGATGTTTCTGGCTGAACTTCGTCGACTTGCAAGTCCTTGTACTTTGGTCAGTTTATCACTCGGGCACTGCGTGAAAGGTTTATTGCAGGGATCAGCAACGAGCAAATTCAAGAGAAGATATTATCTGTACCAGATGCTGAGTTGACACTTGATAAAGCATTTCAGATTGCTGAATCCCATGAAGCAGCATGCCGGAATGTGAAGGAGATGCAGAGTTCAGTGGAAGATGCAGCAGATTGTGTGAATAAAGTCACACTGGGCAAGGTGGAGTCTGTGAGGCCACGCCATTTCCAGGACAGGTGGAAAAAGAGTGGTCAGCAACAAGACAGGTGGAAAACTGGATGTTTTCGTTGTGGAGCAGACCATAGTCCAAGGATGTGTCTGTTTAGAGAAAAATATTGTTTCCGTTGTGGAAAGAAAGGTCATGCTAAGGTCAAATGTGATCAGCCACAGAAAATGAAAGGAAATGTGAAGAATATCAATGACAGTGATGAAAGTAGTGAGGAGATTGATCACATCATTCTGTGTAGTGTTCAGAGCAAAAG
>JADBJO010005980.1:0-21188 GCA_016801955.1 Conus betulinus | reverse complement strand
CCTATGTCATTTTAAGTTGACGTCATAATTTACGTTGACGTCACAATACTCCCCCTCCTCAAACAAAAAACAATGACCGAATTGTGTTTTGAAGAAGAAGTAAACAAACAGCAGAATACACAAACCCAGAAATCACACATCGACTCGACGGAAAACGAAGCCGCTTCCACACAACAGAAGAACACAAGTTGTCGTCCTAACGAACTCTGAATCCCTTTGACATGCTAGCTTGTTGCTGACCTAACGGACAGCCTCTCTGTAACATAGTAAGGCTCTCGACCTAACACTTTAGACTATGTTGCAAAGTTGCAACGCTTCTTCCTGCGCTGAACTCAGAAGCAATCTGAAGCGATCAAAGCTAAGTGCATTTTCGTTGTTTTGTTCGTCTTTGTTTCACCTGAAGAAGACCTAAGAGGTCGAAACGCGTTTTGTGTTGTCTTGTGACTCGTTTGTCCACGTTTCTCTGGGCGGTTCGCTGACATTTATTTAAGATTACTTTAGATTATCTTCGAACTTGTTCCAAGACTCAACATAGTTCATCACGGATTCTTTACGTCACGGCGCAGAGCGCAGGCCGTGACGTCATTTTCTTCGGAGGACTACCTGCTCTTATTGTTTACTTTTTGCTTTTGTGCCAGAAGCAGATTTAATATTCCATATATTATTCTTCATTTAAGCCGTGTATTATTATTCCGTGAACCAGCATCCTTCGGAAACCGTCAAATACTGTGTTTGTCCAAAGTCGTCAAGGAACTTTATTTTCTCATCGCATCTCCAAGACATTATTATTCATATGCGATGACGAAACTAAAAGACAGTTACTGAAGTGGAACGAGTTAAGAGAGGACACATCGCCAACAGCAGAGAGCCGTTTTGAGAAGAGACATCCCTTCTTGCCCATACAGCAAGCCTGGAACGAATGAAATTCATTACAGACACTCTCTTGAGGTCTGATGTGCAGTTGACGACACCAAGACTTCGCTAGATCCTGCCAACAGTACATAATAAGGCTTCGTCAGCCGGACTTACAGCGATCTAGTCATCCATTGCCGTCAACGGTTTTCGTCCCTCGTGACCCGCCTTCGTTTAAGGTGCCACCGCGGACCATCGCCCTACCAGCGCGTCCACCTGAGAGAGCTCCAGTCAGACTGGACAGACCCCAGCACCTCATCACTGCGGCACCGCCCTCCGGAACGACGACCATGCAGTACTGACCGGGAGACGAGCTGATGACACTGGCGTTGCGAGAGCCTAGGGTCCGCGCTCGTCGCATCTTCTATTCTTTGAGTGAGTGTGGTTACACTCCGATATTGTGTCATGCTATTAGATTAAAAGTATGAAAGGGATGATCCCTGATTGAATAACTTATTGAGTTTATGTATAGTTTGATATGCGAGGATTCTCGCACTGTTTATCAGGGTCCTTGCTCGTAATATGTTTAGTTGACACATTGGTTGAGTCTATACTTATGACAATCGTTTCAGGGCGTGCTTTGCAAATAATATGTTAATTTAATTTTTCAGATGGGATGCTGTGCGCCTGAGGTTGATCGGGTGACATCGATCACTTAATGTTACATCCCATCTACATCTTTACTGTATCATTGTGCCCGCAGTAGACATTGCAAACATGACACCACACACTAGATTGTATTCATCGGTATTGTCATGTTTGTCTTAGATCATGTCACACAATTTACATAACTACAATAGATCTGCCGGGCACTTTATAACATCGATGAAGAAATACTCCAATATAAGGCTCCTGTGCAGTTTACACATTGTGGGCCGATCGATCAGATCCACGCTACGCTGCTGTACTTCATGATGAGGATCCGGACCTGAAGAACGAGAGGGATCAAATAACTTCACTAGTTGTGACGTGGATTGTCTGCTATTCCCGGACATTAACATCATAGTGCCCGTGTCAGATAAGGAAAAACTTTTCTTCAAATTTCATTTATTTTATTCATTTATTTTCTTTCATTCAAACACAAAAAAAACGATCATCCACCACATCCACACACACACGTTCGTTAATAAATTGTGAACTGTTTTATTTTGGGCCTCTGTCGTGAAGAGCGGGGACGATCGGTTGGACGTGAAGTTGTCGAGCGACAGGCGAACTGAACAGCCGTCACACACCATTCGGCATGACACTCTCCATACTCACACAGGGTAGAGACTACACATATCTACTGACAACTCTCGGTCAGCCTATCCATACCCCAACAGGGTAGAGACAATGGCTGGGCATGGGCTGCACCCCACACCAGATGGCAATGCACATACGATGTCTACTGACCACTTGGTCAGCCTCTCCATACCCACACAGGGTAGAGACCACACATGTCTACTGACCACTCGGTCAGCCTCTCCATTCCCTAACAGGATAGAGACAATGGCTAAAAATTCCTGCTCAATAGTATTGTACGCCTTCTCACGATTCAGCAACTTTCGACTAGCAAACACGACTGGGTGAAGAAAATCATCATTCTCCTGAAGCAATACAGCACCCAAACCAACAGAACTAGCATCAGTCTTGAGAACAAAAGGATTACCCAATCTAGGTAACAACACACACAGGTGCGAGGACAAGATTCCCTGAATCTTCCTCAAAGCTTCAGCACACTCAGGAGTCCAAAAAATAGACCTGAAATCAACGCAGAACGACACACGTACAATCTTTCTTCCTGACGAACACAACTGGAGATGCATACGGACTATTCGATGGCTCAATGATACCAAGATCCAACTTGATACCAATCTCTCTCTCAACAACCTCTTTTGCAGAAAAAGGGTGTATCATAACATTTCTTCTAACAGGGACATCTGTGTAAGAGGGATCTGTAATAGTACATCACCTGAGAAAGAACCTGACCTGGGAGTCGAATATCCTGAAAATCATCAAAGATTGTACGCAGCTCCCTGGTACTTTTTTCAGACAAAGTACAATCAAACTGTACAGAACGAACATCTTCAACCGGCATAGAAGACGCTATCGGAACAGTTACAGTGGGAATGGGTAAGGCGTCATCACAGTCCTGGACGATACCAACTGTATGAACCACTTCACAAAACAGTACAGACTCCGGAGAGGGATCTACAGAAAGACCAACTCCCGGAGAACACTCAAGAGAAACCTGTCCCTGCTCACAAGCCAAAGGTGCTATCTCTGACCCAGGCACTGAAGTACCCTTGTGAAAGAACAATTGCAGGTACAACAACATCAGAAGCAGACACACCAGACACCATCAGAAGACGTTAACTGAACTCAAGACTTCAATTACTCATCCTTCTCTTCCTGAACAAGGTCAGAACGGGAAATGTTCAGATCATCAGGGATCTGACACAAAGGCTTTTTGTCCACAACATGTTTAGCTCTAGCCTTCGTAACGGCGACTGAAGAGGAAAGTTCACCAGATACATCACTAACTCACCGCTCACAGAAACTCCAGGTACATTACCCACAATGAGATCAGCAACAAGGCTATCCAAGACACAAGTTAAATCGCCCACAAAATAAGGACAACTGACTGAAACTGTAGCCAGTGGGAACTCATCCACACGACCACCAAAAAAAACACACTTCACTGTAGTTCCTAACATCTGACTGTCAGAAACTAACCGCTTGCGAACGCCACAGATAGTAGCACCAGTATCACGCAGAACAGAACTCAAAGTGCCATTCACAGAACCAGACTCCAAATGTAATTTGCCTGTGAACTCACCAGCAGCTAGACAAGCAAAACGAGTATCAAGAACAGAGCAACAAGCACTGGACTGTTTGCTGTCAGCTGAGTTCTTGACAACAGTGGCATTCATCTGAACCACAAAAGGGCATTCATCTGGATGGCTAAGGTTACAAATTCTTCAGGGGTTTCTACCTGACTTCCATGGACATCTAGCAGCTACATGTCCTGTCTTTTTACACAAAAAAAACATACAACACTTGCAAACTGATCAGAAGCACTTTCTGAGGAACTCTTACTGTCAAAGGTATGACGGGCGCCACGACCACGATAACGGCTACCGCCAAAGTTATTCCCACGACCAGCTGAGTAACCAAAGCTCTGATGACCACAATAACAGTGTTGAGAACTGGCTTCCATAGTCTATCGATCGTCGGCTATCAAGGGACGTCACTCTGGTGTTGTTATGTTAAATGCATCCGTTGTCATGTCAATACAGAAGATGGATTCCACCAAACGGCTGTTGGTTTGAGTATTGTTTGTTTGCTTGTGTTAAGCCTAAAACTTAACATATTTTGGCGACGAGGATAAAAGATCTTGTACTTCATGCAGTATTGAGTGAGGTTTAAACAATGGCAGGTACACTGGGGCATTTACAACCTTTTAAAGAAGGGGAAAATTGGCAAGAATACGTTGAAATTTACGAACATTTTTTCGTTGCCAATGACATTGTTGATGATAAGAAGAAGGTGTGTATTCTTTGTTCTAATGTGGGATCAGGTACGTACCACATTATTATTAAGAACTTTGCCTGCCTGCTAAACCAGAATCAAAGACATTTGCTGAAGTTTCAGAGCTAGTTAGCAATTATCTCAAGCCCAAACTGTCAGAAGCCAGTGCAAGTCTTCAGTTTTATTCAAAAAGAAGAAGAAAGAAGGAAGAAAGTGTTCAGATGTTTCTGGCTGAACTTCGTCGACTTGCAAGTCCTTGTAACTTTGGTCAGTTTATCACTCGGGCACTGCGTGAAAGGTTTATTGCAGGGATCAGCAACGAGAAAATTCAAGAGAAGATATTATCTGTACCAGATGCTGAGTTGACACTTGATAAAGCATTTCAGATTGCTGAATCCCATGAAGCAGCATGCCGGAATGTGAAGGAGATGCAGAGTTCAGTGGAAGATGCAGCAGATTGTGTGAATAAAGTCACACTGGGCAAGGTGGAGTCTGTGAGGCCACGCCATTTCCAGGACAGGTGGAAAAAGAGTGGTCAGCAACAAGACAGGTGGAAAAACTGGATGTTTTCGTTGTGGAGCAGACCATAGTCCAAGGATGTGTCTGTTTAGAGAAAAATATTGTTTCCGTTGTGGAAAGAAAGGTCATGCTAAGGTCAAATGTGATCAGCCACAGAAAATGAAAGGAAATGTGAAGAATATCAATGACAGTGATGAAAGTAGTGAGGAGATTGATCACATCATTCTGTGTAGTGTTCAGAGCAAAAGGAGTGTAGCACCTATGGTGTGTGAAGTCAGAATTCAAGGACAGCCTGTTGAGTTTGAAATTGACACAGGTTCTCCATACACCATTTTGTCAAATAAATGGTGGTGAAGAAGCTGTTTGGAACCCCCAGCATGGGAAAATCCTCGGTGAAGATTAAGTCATTCACAGGTCATACTGTTAAAGTGCTCGGAATGTTAAATGTCAGAGTGACATTCAGAAATCAGGATGTTGAAAGCAGAGTGCTTGTCACAGAAATTCAAACACAATCTGCTTGGTCGTGACCTAACTGAGCAATTAGGGGTGCTGACAGTCAATGTTGTCAAAGAAATTGAAACAGACCAAATCAGCACAGTTGTTGACAAATACAAAAAAATGTTTGAAGAAGGTCTGGGCAAAATACAAGGAGTAAAGGCCAAACTACATGTTCAAGATGACGCAGTTCCAGTTTTCTGTAAAGCCAGGTCTATTCCATATGCGCGATGAGACAGAAAGTAGAAAAAGAACTGCAGCGCGCGCTTACAGCAAGATGATGTCATTGAACCTGTTCAGTTTTCAGACTGGGCCGCACCCATTGTTCCTGTCTTGAAATCTAGTGGTCAAGTTCGCATTTGTGGGGACTATAAAGTGACAGTGAATAAGGTATCCAGAGTGGAACAGTAACCTATTCCAGCTCTGGAAGACTTAATCACTCAGCTTGGCAAGGGGTCTGTCTACCACAAACTAGATTTGTCTCATGCCTATACTCAGATTGAACTTGACACAGAGAGTCAGAAGTTTCTGACGGTCAACACGCACAAGGGACTTTTCATGTACAAGCGTCTTGCTTTTGGCGTTTCAAGTGCACCAGCAATTTTCCAGCGAGTCATGGAATCAATACTCTGGGGGCATTCCAGGTACTGTGGTGTAATTCTATACTGCAGCAAGAACCTGCATAACTTTGTATGCACACTGTCGCCTTCAGTTTTGGCAATGCCTTCTTTGACAGTCTGTGCAGCTCGTTCTGCAAGCCCATGCTGGATGGGGGTGATATGGTGCGGTCTTCACATGGTTGATCCCGTTATTCTGCATGAAATCAGAAAACTATTTCATTTTCTGTGGCTGATCACATTTGACCTTAGCATGACCTTTCTTTCCACAACGGAAACAATAATATTTTTCTCTAAACAGACACATCCTTGGACTATGGTCTGCTCCACAACGAAAACATCCAGTTTTCCACCTGTCTTGTTGCTGACCATGCAGTACTTCAATGCAGCCAGGTGTGCTGCCACCTTCTGTCCAGGAACAGTCAGACAATGAAAACCAGCATGACCAGTATCATCGGACTGAAAACCAGTCTAAAGCATCAGTGGTACCACCAGGCATACAGCAAGAAAAACGAGTTTTCCCTGAGAGAAAGGAGACAACCAGCATATTTGAAAGACTATGTAACGGGGTCAAGGTTTTGTGTTCCAAAGTTACTGAAGAGTTAAAAGAGTTGGCTATTCACTGAGTTGTAGACAATCTTTGATGTGTTGGTGAAGCACCTGGTCAAACAAACAGAAAATGACTAAATTTATGCAACTTATTATTTTACAGTTCAGCTGTTTTGTTCATTTATTCACGTTTGATTTATTCCATTATGCTAAAGCAAGTTCACTTTATCGCCCATACTTTTCATCTAAGGGTGGAGGAGTGTTGAGAACTGGCTTCCATAGTCTATCGATCGTCGGCTATCAAGGGACGTCACTCTGGTGTTGTTATGTTAATGCATCCGTTGTCATGTCAATACAGAAGATGGATTCCACCAAACGGCTGTTGGTTTGAGTATTGTTTGTTTGCTTGTGTTAAGCCTAAAACTTAACAAACAGCTACCACCAAAGTTACTTCCACGATCAGCTGAGGAACCAGAGTAGTGGCCACTGTTTTGAAAAGTAGAGTATGTTTCCTCTGTCAGACTGACCACCGTATGGAGTTCTATCAGACTGACCGGGATACAGATTTCTATCAAACTGACCAGGAGTTTTGTATCCAAGAGAAGCAAAAATGTTTACATCAGCTTTCCTAGAGAGCACCTTAGTGGGATGAGCATGTCTGTATGACTCTGCAGACTTGATCATTTCATCAAAAGTTTTCACATCCTTTTCACACAGAAAAGTAGCCAAGTCCTTAGAGACACACTCCAAAAACTGCTCACGCAAGATAAGATCCACCAGACCTTCAAAAGACTTATCACTTTTTGACAAAGAGACCCAATGGTCAAACAAACGTCTAAGTTCAACTGCAAAGGTCTCGAAAGGTTCATCTGAGCTAGGTTTAGCCTCACGAAAAACGCTTACGAAACCATCTGGAGTACACTGATTTTTTTTTTTTTTTTTTTTTTAGCAAGCTCTCTTTCAAAAGCTCGTAAGACACAACATTATTTTCAGCGAGACTGTGATAGAGAGTTAAAGCGGAACCCTCAAGTAGTGCAGACAGGTATGTAACCCACAAACTCTCAGACCATCCTAAGGAACGAGCATGGGTTTCAAAACGAAACAAGTAACTGTCTATATCATCAGTTCTTTCCTTGAAAGGGGGCACTTAGGAAAAGTAAGACGGGGGGTGTTAAACCTGGGAAAACCAAAACCCTGACTCTCACTGTCCTGTCCTGAGACCGCACTCTGCTGAGAAGTTATTTGTAACTGTATTCGTTTAGTTTCCTCTATCTCTTGCATTCTTTTAGTCTCCTCTTCCTCTTGCATTCTTTTTTGCTTCCTCTTGCTCTTGTATTTGTATTTGCTCTCTTTTAGTTATCTCTTCTTCCTGCATTCTTTTCATTTTGATTCTTTCCTCTTTCCATATCTTGAGCAATGCATTTATCCACATAGGCCAACATCTTCTCCCTCCAGACCACATACTTTACCTCGTTGTAAATATCTAGCGAAAAACTTTGTCCTCGTCCATAGAGGACACAACAGGACTTTCTTCCTTAGCCTTCTGTGCCATAATGAAAATATGAAATAATGTCCTGTCAAACCCGACACACACACTAGTGGATCAAATACAAACAATTGCTATCACAAGCAAAAAAAAGACTTTGAAACCCCTATCCACTAAACTATATATATGAATTCCAAAGAGGATTTTTTTTCAAACAAACATTAACGACAATCACTCTTTAAAAGATTAAGTTATCAAACCCAACCAACAAAAAGATAGAGATAAACAATGAAAAAGGATTTCAGGGATATGGGGAGAAAGAAAAAACACAATCGGTAATCAATGCAAAATTTTCAGCAACAAGTATAAATCAAGCAATGACATGAGAGTAATAACGAATATAATCAATGTTTTTTTTTTCACACACTAAGCATTCAAAATGAAACAACTAATATATATATATATATATATATATATTTTTTTTTTTTTTTTTTTAACTGGTTCAGGGCAGCCACTCACACACACACACTCATTCAAGAGAAAAGAACCCTAAGAACGCTGAAGAAGCAACACAATCCCCAAGTAAATATAGAAATAGAAATAATCAGAGAGAGACAACCGAAGGTAATGAAACCAAAGCCCACAAAGGAAGGAAGAACTAGGAACTAGGCCCTCGTATCTCCAGAAAAACTATACAGAAGGAGATACCCCGTTACGCTGGAGACGGGAAAGAAAGTAGACGCGATCATACAACAAAACAATACAACTCAGTTGTACCAAAGGAAAGTCTGTGAACGTGTCCTATCACTTCTATTTGGGGTAATATATAGGAGGCAAAAACAAATCCTACCACTAAGGCGATTTTCAATTCAATTGCAAAAGAAATTTAACTAAGGGGTCACCAGATGTTACGGATGGGGTGCGGTGCGTGTTTTGTTGTCTGACTCTCGCTCTCAAAAGTTTGGATGCGTGTACGACTTTTCCCCTACACACACCCACACCATACGAACATGGATAGCCAGGCAACACACGAGTTAGAGAATTTTCTTTCTTTATATGCTGCCTGAACCATCAATATGAATTGTTACAAAATCAATACATGCTACTACATAGTATACAGATCAATTCACGTCAATTAAGACATCAATACATAAGACACTTCAATCATCAGATATCAGCATATCATATAACGTATCTTGATATAACTCACAGATCTCGCCGCGCGCGTCCACAGTGTCTCACATATACAATCAACACTCGGTTCCACAGTACTCAAACCACAGTCTACAGCACTAAAAGAAGATCAAGAAGGATAACCAAGGTCCCGACATGATAAACACAGCCGTTCACAAACACAAGCGATGAAGAAGAATAAACAGTCTCCACACAACAAGCACAATAAATCACGTCGAACTATCGGAAGAAGAACCGCAGATTCACATTCACAAAGCACAGTAATCCGTAGCAGAAGAACCGCAGATCCACAAAGTACAGTAATCCACAGAAGAATAACCGCATATACGCAAGACACAGTAAACCATTGAAGACCTGCAGATTCACAATGCACAGCAATCAATATTGATTCCCCGAGAACACGATTTCAGCAAAGTCCCATAGAACACAATAAACTTCGATTCGACGTGTTTGTTGATCTAAAACAAAAATTAATTAACTTCTCCCTGTATTGATATTACAATGTTAACATCAATGAACTCAGCCCACCGACACACATGAGGTGGTACAATTAGAGCACATAAATATTCTTGCAGGAGTTTGAAGTCACTCTCGGCGACACAGCATTCACAACAATTTTATAACAAATAAATTTCCTGATATATATTTCGCTGGTACCGTCATCAGAAGTATCGCACATATACAGTGAACATCGACGCACTACTGACTTGAAAGTCAGCCTCTCTACATAGTACTCACTACGGAGAAAACGACGATTAACACAAAATAAAATAGGCTGGACACCAAAGCCTCGGCCGTTAGTTCTCGCTCTTCCTCTCCCCTCGTCAATATTATTTTCGTCATGTAGTTACCTATGTCATTTTAAGTTGACGTCATAATTTACGTTGACGTCACAATACTCCCCCTCCTCAAACAAAAAACAATGACCGAATTGTGTTTTGAAGAAGAAGTAAACAAACAGCAGAATACACAAACCCAGAAATCACACATCGACTCGACGGAAAACGAAGCCGCTTCCACACAACAGAAGAACACAAGTTGTCGTCCTAACGAACTCTGAATCCCTTTGACATGCTAGCTTGTTGCTGACCTAACGGACAGCCTCTCTGTAACATAGTAAGGCTCTCGACCTAACACTTTAGACTATGTTGCAAAGTTGCAACGCCTTCTTCCTTGCGCTGAACTCAGAAGCAATCTGAAGCGATCAAAGCTAAGTGCATTTTCGTTGTTTTGTTCGTCTTTGTTTCACCTGAAGAAGACCTAAGAGGTCGAAACGCGTTTTGTGTTGTCTTGTGACTCGTTTGTCCACGTTTCTCTGGGCGGTTCGCTGACATTTATTTAAGATACTTTAGATTATCTTCGAACTTGTTCCAAGACTCAACATAGTTCATCACGGATTCTTTACGTCACGGCGCAGAGCGCAGGCCGTGACGTCATTTTCTTCGGAGGACTACCTGCTCTTATTGTTTACTTTTTGCTTTTGTGCCAGAAGCAGATTTAATATTCCATATATTATTCTTCATTTAAGCCGTGTATTATTATTCCGTGAACCAGCATCCTTCGGAAACCGTCAAATACTGTGTTTGTCCAAAGTCGTCAAGGAACTTTATTTTCTCATCGCATCTCCAAGACATTATATTCATATGCGATGACGAAACTAAAAGACAGTTACTGAAGTGGAACGAGTTAAGAGAGGACACATCGCCAACAGCAGAGAGCCGTTTTGAGAAGAGACATCCCTTCTTGCCCATACAGCAAGCCTGGAACGAATGAAATTCATTACAGACACTCTCTTGAGTTCTGATGTGCAGTTGACGACACCAAGACTTCGCTAGATCCTGCCAACAGTACAATAAGGCTTCGTCAGCCGGACTTACAGCGATCTAGTCATCCATTGCGTCAACGGTTTTCGTCCCTCTGTGACCCGCCTTCGTTTAAGGTGCCACCGCGGACCATCGCCCTACCAGCGCGTCCACCTGAGAGAGCTCCAGTCAGACTGGACAGACCCCAGCACCTCATCACTGCGGCACCGGCCTCCGGAACGACGACCATGCAGTACTGACCGGGAGACGAGCTGATGACACTGGCGTTGCGAGAGCCTAGGGTCCGCGCTCGTCGCATCTTTCTATTCTTTGAGTGAGTGTGGTTACACTCCGATATTGTGTCATGCTATTAGATTAAAAGTATGAAAGGGGGATGATCCCTGATTGAATAACTTATTGAGTTTATGTATAGTTTGATATGCGAGATTCTCGCACTGTTTATCAGGGTCCTTGCTCGTAATATGTTTAGTTGACACATTGGTTGAGTCTATACTTATGACAATCGTTTCAGGCGTGCTTTGCAAATAATATGTTAATTTAATTTTTCAGATGGGATGCTGTGCGCCTGAGGTTGATCGGGTGCATCGATCGATCACTTAATGTTACATCCCATCTACATCTTTACTGTATCATTGTGCCCGCAGTAGACATTGCAAACATGACACCACACACTAGATTGTATTCATCGGTATTGTCATGTTTGTCTTAGATCATGTCACACAATTTACATAACTACAATAGATCTGCCGGGCACTTTATAACATCGATGAAGAAATACTCCAATATAAGGCTCCTGTGCAGTTTACACATTGTGGGCCGATCGATCAGATCCACGCTACGCTGCTGTACTTCATGATGAGGATCCGGACCTGAAGAACGAGAGGATCAAATAACTTCACTAGTTGTGACGTGGATTGTCTGCTATTCCCGGACATTAACATCATAGTGCCCGTGTCAGATAAGGAAAAACTTTTCTTCAAATTTCATTTATTTTATTCATTTATTTTCTTTCATTCAAACACAAAAAAACGATCATCCACCACATCCACACACACACGTTCGTTAATAAATTGTGAACTGTTTTATTTTTTGGCCTCTGTCGTGAAGAGCGGGGACGATCGGTTGGACGTGAAGTTGTCGAGCGACAGGCGAACTGAACAGCCGTCACACCATTCGGCATGACACTCTCCATACTCACACAGGGTAGAGACTACACATATCTACTGACAACTCGGTCAGCCTATCCATACCCCAACAGGGTAGAGACAATGGCTGGGCATGGGCTGCACCCCACACCCAGATGGCAATGCACATACGATGTCTACTGACCACTTGGTCAGCCTCTCCATACCCACACAGGGTAGAGACCACACATGTCTACTGACCACTCGGTCAGCCTCTCCATTCCCTAACAGGATAGAGACAATGGCTAAAAATTCCTGCTCAATAGTATTGTACGCCTTCTCACGATTCAGCAACTTTCGACTAGCAAACACGACTGGGTGAAGAAAATCATCATTCTCCTGAAGCAATACAGCACCCAAACCAACAGAACTAGCATCAGTCTTGAGAACAAAAGGATTACCCAATCTAGGTAACAACACACAGGTGCAGAGGACAAGATTCCCTGAATCTTCCTCAAAGCTTCAGCACACTCAGGAGTCCAAAAAATAGACCTGAAATCAACGCAGAAACGACACGTACAATCTTTCTTCCTGACGAACACAACTGGAGATGCATACGGACTATTCGATGGCTCAATGATACCAAGATCCAACTTGATACCAATCTCTCTCTCAACAACCTCTTTTGCAGAAAAGGGTGTATCATAACATTCTTTCTAACAGGGACATCTGTTGTAAGAGGGATCTGTAATAGTACATCACCTGAAAGAACCTGACCTGGGAGTCGAATATCCTGAAAATCATCAAAGATTGTACGCAGCTCCCTGGTACTTTTTTCAGACAAAGTACAATCAAACTGTACAGAACGAACATCTTCAACCGGCATAGAAGACGCTATCGGAACAGTTACAGTGGGAATGGGTAAGGCGTCATCACAGTCCTGGACGATACCAACTGTATGAACCACTTCACAAACAGTACAGACTCCGGAGAGGGATCTACAGAAAGACCAACTCCCGGAGAACACTCAAGAGAAACCTGTCCCTGCTCACAAGCCAAAGGTGCTATCTCTGACCCAGGCACTGAAGTACCTTGTGAAAGAACAATTGCAGGTACAACAACATCAGAAGCAGACACACCAGACACCATCAGAAGACGTTAACTGAACTCAAGACTTCAATTACTCATCCTTCTCTTCCTGAACAAGGTCAGAACGGGAAATGTTCAGATCATCAGGGATCTGACACAAAGGCTTTTTGTCCACAAACATGTTTAGCTCTAGCCTTCGTAACGGCGACTGAAGAGGAAAGTTCACCAGATACATCACTAACTCACCGCTCACAGAAACTCCAGGTACATTACCCACAATGAGATCAGCAACAAGGCTATCCAAGACACAAGTTAAATCGCCCACAAAATAAGGACAACTGACTGAAACTGTAGCCAGTGGGAACTCATCCACACGACCACCAAAAGAAACACTTCACTTCACTGTAGTTCCTAACATCTGACTGTCAGAAACTAACCGCTTGCGAACGCCACAGATAGTAGCACCAGTATCACGCAGAACAGAACTCAAAGTGCCATTCACAGAACCAGACTCCAAATGTAATTTGCCTGTGAACTCACCAGCAGCTAGACAAGCAAAACGAGTATCAAGAACAGAGCAACAAGCACTGGACTGTTTGCTGTCAGCTGAGTTCTTGACAACAGTGGCATTCATCTGAACCACAAAAGGGCATTCATCTGGATGGCTAAGGTTACAAATTCTTCAGGGGTTTCTACCTGACTTCCATGGACATCTAGCAGCTACATGTCCTGTCTTTTTACACAAAAAAAAAACATACAACACTTGCAAACTGATCAGAAGCACTTTCTGAGGAACTCTTACTGTCAAAGGTATGACGGGCGCCACGACCACGATAACGGCTACCGCCAAAGTTATTCCCACGACCAGCTGAGTAACCAAAGCTCTGATGACCACAATAACAGTGTTGAGAACTGGCTTCCATAGTCTACGATCGATCGTCGGCTATCAAGGGACGTCACTCTGGTGTTGTTATGTTAATGCATCCGTTGTCATGTCAATACAGAAGATGGATTCCACCAAACGGCTGTTGGTTTGAGTATTGTTTGTTTGCTTGTGTTAAGCCTAAAACTTAACATATTTTGGCGACGAGGATAAAAGATCTTGTACTTCATGCAGTATTGAGTGAGGTTTAAACAATGGCAGGTACACTGGGGCATTTACAACCTTTTAAAGAAGGGGAAAATTGGCAAGAATACGTTGAAATTTACGAACATTTTTTCGTTGCCAATGACATTGTTGATGATAAGAAGAAGGTGTGTATTCTTTGTTCTAATGTGGGATCAGGTACGTACCACATTATTAAGAACCTTTGCCTGCCTGCTAAACCAGAATCAAAGACATTTGCTGAAGTTTCAGAGCTAGTTAGCAATTATCTCAAGCCCAAACTGTCAGAAGCCAGTGCAAGTCTTCAGTTTTATTCAAGAAGCAGAAAGAAGGAAGAAAGTGTTCAGATGTTTCTGGCTGAACTTCGTCGACTTGCAAGTCCTTGTAACTTTGGTCAGTTTATCACTCGGGCACTGCGTGAAAGGTTTATTGCAGGGATCAGCAACGAGAAAATTCAAGAGAAGATATTATCTGTACCAGATGCTGAGTTGACACTTGATAAAGCATTTCAGATTGCTGAATCCCATGAAGCAGCATGCCGGAATGTGAAGGAGATGCAGAGTTCAGTGGAAGATGCAGCAGATTGTGTGAATAAAGTCACACTGGGCAAGGTGGAGTCTGTGAGGCCACGCCATTTCCAGGACAGGTGGAAAAAGAGTGGTCAGCAACAAGACAGGTGGAAAACTGGATGTTTTCGTTGTGGAGCAGACCATAGTCCAAGGATGTGTCTGTTTAGAGAAAAAAAATATTGTTTCCGTTGTGGAAAAGAAAGGTCATGCTAAGGTCAAATGTGATCAGCCACAGAAAATGAAAGGAAATGTGAAGAATATCAATGACAGTGATGAAAGTAGTGAGGAGATTGATCACATCATTCTGTGTAGTGTTCAGAGCAAAAGGAGTGTAGCACCTATGGTGTGTGAAGTCAGAATTCAAGGACAGCCTGTTGAGTTTGAAATTGACACAGGTTCTCCATACACCATTTTGTCAAATAAATTGGTGAAGAAGCTGTTTGGAACCCCCAGCATGGGAAAATCCTCGGTGAAGATTAAGTCATTCACAGGTCATACTGTTAAAGTGCTCGGAATGTTAAATGTCAGAGTGACATTCAGAAATCAGGATGTTGAAAGCAGAGTGCTTGTCACAGAATTCAAACACAATCTGCTTGGTCGTGACCTAACTGAGCAATAGGGGTGCTGACAGTCAATGTTGTCAAAGAAATTGAAACAGACCAAATCAGCACAGTTGTTGACAAATACAAAAATCTGTTTGAAGAAGGTCTGGGCAAAATACAAGGAGTAAAGGCCCAAACTACATGTTCAAGATGACGCAGTTCCAGTTTTCTGTAAAGCCAGGTCTATTCCATATGCGATGAGACAGAAAGTAGAAAAAGAACTGCAGCGCGCGCTTACAGCAAGATGATGTCATTGAACCTGTTCAGTTTTCAGACTGGGCCGCACCCATTGTTCCTGTCTTGAAATCTAGTGGTCAAGTTCGCATTTGTGGGGACTATAAAGTGACAGTGAATAAGGTATCCAGAGTGGAACAGTAACCTATTCCAGCTCTGGAAGACTTAATCACTCAGCTTGGCAAGGGGTCTGTCTACCACAAACTAGATTTGTCTCATGCCTATACTCAGATTGAACTTGACACAGAGAGTCAGAAGTTTCTGACGGTCAACACGCACAAGGGACTTTTCATGTACAAGCGTCTTGCTTTTGGCGTTTCAAGTGCACCAGCAATTTTCCAGCGAGTCATGGAATCAATACTCTGGGGCATTCCAGGTACTGTGGTGTAATTCTATACTGCAGCAAGAACCTGCATAACTTTGTATGCACACTGTCGCCTTCAGTTTTGGCAATGCCTTCTTTGACAGTCTGTGCAGCTCGTTCTGCAAGCCCATTGCTGGATGGGTGATATGGTGCGGTCTTCACATGGTTGATCCCCCGTTATTCTGCATGAAATCAGAAAACTATTTCATTTTCTGTGGCTGATCACATTTGACCTTAGCATGACCTTTCTTTTCTTTCCACAACGGAAACAATAATATTTTTCTCTAAACAGACACATCCTTGGACTATGGTCTGCTCCACAACGAAAACATCCAGTTTTCCACCTGTCTTGTTGCTGACCATGCAGTACTTCAATGCAGCCAGGTGTGCTGCCACCTTCTGTCCAGGAACAGTCAGACAATGAAAAAAACCAGCATGACCAGTATCATCGGACTGAAAACCAGTCTAAAGCATCAGTGGTACCACCAGGCATACAGCAAGAAAAACGAGTTTCCCTGAGAGAAAGGAGACAACCAGCATATTTGAAAGACTATGTAACGGGGTCAAGGTTTTGTGTTCCAAAGTTACTGAAGAGTTAAAAGAGTTGGCTATTCACTGAGTTGTAGACAATCTTTGATGTGTTGGTGAAGCACCTGGTCAAACAAACAGAAAATGACTAAATTTATGCAACTTATTATTTTACAGTTCAGCTGTTTTGTTCATTTATTCACGTTTGATTTATTCCATTATGCTAAAGCAAGTTCACTTTATCGCCCATACTTTTCATCTAAGGGTGGAGGAGTGTTGAGAACTGGCTTCCATAGTCTATCGATCGTCGGCTATCAAGGGACGTCACTCTGGTGTTGTTATGTTAATGCATCCGTTGTCATGTCAATACAGAAGATGGATTCCACCAAACGGCTGTTGGTTTGAGTATTGTTTGTTTGCTTGTGTTAAGCCTAAAACTTAACAAACAGCTACCACCAAAGTTACTTCCACGATCAGCTGAGGAACCAGAGTAGTGGCCACTGTTTTGAAAAGTAGAGTATGTTTCCTCTGTCAGACTGACCACCGTATGGAGTTCTATCAGACTGACCGGGATACAGATTTCTATCAAACTGACCAGGAGTTTTGTATCCAAGAGAAGCAAAAATGTTTACATCAGCTTTCCTAGAGAGCACCTTAGTGGGATGAGCATGTCTGTATGACTCTGCAGACTTGATCATTTCATCAAAAGTTTTCACATCCTTTTCACACAGAAAAGTAGCCAAGTCCTTAGAGACACACTCCAAAAAAACTGCTCACGCAAGATAAGATCCACCAGACCTTCAAAAGACTTATCACTTTTTGACAAAGAGACCCAATGGTCAAACAAACGTCTAAGTTCAACTGCAAAGGTCTCGAAAGGTTCATCTGAGCTAGGTTTAGCCTCACGAAAACGCTTACGAAACCATCTGGAGTACACTGATTTTTTTTTTTTTTTTTTTTTTTTTTTTTTTTTTTCTCTCTTTCAAAAGCTCGTAAGACACAACATTATTTTCAGCGAGACTGTGATAGAGAGTTAAAGCGGAACCCTCAAGTAGTGCAGACAGGTATGTAACCCACAAACTCTCAGACCATCCTAAGGAACGAGCATGGGTTTCAAAACGAAACAAGTAACTGTCTATATCATCAGTTCTTTCCTTGAAAGGGGGCAACTTAGGAAAAGTAAGACGGGGGGTGTTAAACCTGGGAAAACCAAAACCCTGACTCTCACTGTCCTGTCCTGAGACCGCACTCTGCTGAGAAGTTATTTGTAACTGTATTCGTTTAGTTTCCTCTATCTCTTGCATTCTTTTAGTCTCCTCTTCCTCTTGCATTCTTTTTTTTTTTTCCTCTTGCTCTTGTATTTGTATTTGCTCTCTTTTAGTTATCTCTTCTTCCTGCATTCTTTTCATTTTGATTCTTTCCTCTTTCCATATCTTGAGCAATGCATTTATCCACATAGGCCAACATCTTCTCCCTCCAGACCACATACTTTACCTCGTTGTAAATATCTAGCGAAAACTTTTGTCCTCGTCCATAGAGGACACAACAGGACTTTCTTCCTTAGCCTTCTGTGCCATAATGAAAATATGAAATAATGTCCTGTCAAACCCGACACACACACTAGTGGATCAAATACAAACAATTGCTATCACAAGCAAAAAAAAGACTTTGAAACCCCTATCCACTAAACTATATATATGAATTCCAAAGAGGATTTTTTTTTTCAAACAAACATTAACGACAATCACTCTTTAAAAGATTAAGTTATCAAACCCAACCAACAAAAAGATAGAGATAAACAATGAAAAAGGATTTCAGGGATATGGGGAGAAAGAAAAACACAATCGGTAATCAATGCAAAATTTTCAGCAACAAGTATAAAAATCAAGCAATGACATGAGAGTAATAACGAAATATAATCAATGTTTTTTTTCACACACTAAGCATTCAAAATGAAACAACTATATATATATATATATATATTTTTTTTTTTTTTTTTTTTTTTTTTTAACTGGTTCAGGGCAGCCACTCACACACACACACACTCATTCAAGAGAAAAGAACCCTAAGAACGCTGAAGAAGCAACACAATCCCCCAGTAGTAAATATAGAAATAGAAATAATCAGAGAGAGACAACCGAAGGTAATGAAACCAAAGCCCACAAAGGAAGGAAGAACTAGGAACTAGGCCCTCGTATCTCCAGAAACTATACAGAAGGAGATACCCCGTTACGCTGGAGACGGGGAAAGAAAGTAGACGCGCGATCATACAACAAAACAATACAACTCAGTTGTACCAAAGGAAAGTCTGTGAACGTGTCTATCACTTCTATTTGGGGGGGTAATTATAGGAGGCAAAAAAACAAATCTACCACTAAGGCGATTTTCAATTCAATTGCAAAAGAAATTTAACTAAGGGGTCACCAGATGTTACGGATGGGGTGCGGTGCGTGTTTTGTTGTCTGACTCTCGCTCTCAAAAGTTTGGATGCGTGTACGACTTTTCCCCTACACACACCCACACCATACGAACATGGATAGCCAGGCAACACACGAGTTAGATTTTCTTTCTTTATATGCTGCCTGAACCATCAATATGAATTGTTACAAAATCAATACATGCTACTACATAGTATACAGATCAATTCACGTCAATTAAGACATCAATACATAAGACACTTCAATCATCAGATATCAGCATATCATATAACGTATCTTGATATAACACAGATCTCGCCGGCGCCGTCCACAGTGTCTCACATATACAATCAACACACTCGGTTCCACAGTACTCAAACCACAGTCTACAGCACTAAAAGAAGATCAAGAAGGATAACCAAGGTCCCGACATGATAAACACAGCCGTTCACAAACACAAGCGATGAAGAAGAATAAACAGTCTCCACACAACAAGCACAATAAATCACGTCGAACTATCGGAAGAAGAACCGCAGATTCACATTCACAAAGCACAGTAATCCGTAGCAGAAGAACCGCAGATCCACAAAGTACAGTAATCCACAGAAGAATAACCGCATATACGCAAGACACAGTAAACCATTGAAGACCTGCAGATTCACAATGCACAGCAATCAATATTGATTCCCCGGAGAACACGATTTCAGCAAAGTCCCATAGAACACAATAAACTTCGATTCGACGTGTTTGTTGATCTAAAACAAAAATTAATTAACTTCTCCCTGTATTGATATTACAATGTTAACATCAATGAACTCAGCCACCGACACACATGAGGTGGTACAATTAGAGCACATAAATATTCTTGCAGGAGTTTGAAGTCACTCTCGGCGACACAGCATTCACAACAATTTTATAACAAATAAATTTCCTGATATATATTTCGCTGGTACCGTCATCAGAAGTATCGCACATATACAGTGACATCGACGCACTACTGACTTGAAAGTCAGCCTCTCTACATAGTATCACTACGGAGAAAACGACGATTAACACAAAATAAAATAGGCTGGACACCAAAGCCTCGGCCGTTAGTTCTCGCTCTTCCTCTCTCCCCTCGTCAATATTATTTTCGTCATGTAGTTACCTATGTCATTTTAAGTTGACGTCATAATTTACGTTGACGTCACAATACTCCCCCTCCTCAAAACAAAAAACAATGACCGAATTGTGTTTTGAAGAAGAAGAAGTAAACAAACAGCAGAATACACAAACCCAGAAATCACACATCGACTCGACGGAAAACGAAGCCGCTTCCACACAACAGAAGAACACAAGTTGTCGTCCTAACGAACTCTGAATCCCTTTGACATGCTAGCTTGTTGCTGACCTAACGGACAGCCTCTCTGTAACATAGTAAGGCTCTCGACCTAACACTTTAGACTATGTTGCAAAGTTGCAACGCCTTCTTCCTTGCGCTGAACTCAGAAGCAATCTGAAGCGATCAAAGCTAAGTGCATTTTCGTTGTTTTTTTTCGTCTTTGTTTCACCTGAAGAAGACCTAAGAGGTCGAAACGCGTTTTGTGTTGTCTTGTGACTCGTTTGTCCACGTTTCTCTGGGCGGTTCGCTGACATTATTTAAGATTACTTTAGATTATCTTCGAACTTGTTTCCAAGACTCAACATAGTTCATCACGGATTCTTTACGTCACGGCGCAGAGCGCAGGCCGTGACGTCATTTTCTTCGGAGGACTACCTGCTCTTATTGTTTACTTTTTGCTTTTGTGCCAGAAGCAGATTTAATATTCCATATATTATTCTTCATTTAAGCCGTGTATTATTATTCCGTGAACCAGCATCCTTCGGAAACCGTCAAATACTGTGTTTGTCCAAAGTCGTCAAGGAACTTTATTTTCTCATCGCATCTCCAAGACATTATTATTCATATGCGATGACGAAACTAAAAGACAGTTACTGAAGTGGAACGAGTTAAGAGAGGACACATCGCCAACAGCAGAGAGCCGTTTTGAGAAGAGACATCCCTTCTTGCC
>JADBJO010005979.1:120000-142500 GCA_016801955.1 Conus betulinus | reverse complement strand
TGTAGCAATACTTTACCATGTACATAATCTCTATTGTCTAGCACAGCTTGACAACAACACTCAGCAATACTGTATATACACTTGATCTCCATTGTCTAGCACAGTTTTACAACAACACTCAGCAACACTGTACAAAAACATAATGGATTTTTGTCTAGCACAGATTGAACAACAACACAACAACAACAACACACACACAACAACACACACACACACACACACACGCACGCACGCACGCTCTCACACTCTCACACACACACACACCCACACACACACACACACACACACACACACACACACACACACACACAAAACGTCAACGGTGGACCATCGAATCTGATGAATTCAGTCATCTTGCTGTACTGATCGACAGGGGACAAGACGCGGCTGGGCAGTCCCACTGTGGCCACACACACATCCCAGGACGACGGACGGTGTGGGGAGGAGACACAGCAGGATGCTGAGGGCAGCCTGGACCTTGAGGCCTCCCTGAACTCCCCTGATGACGTTCGTGACGCGAACTGTCTGGGGGCTCTTGCCCAAGGAGATCTGGACCTGCTCCATCAAGCATCACCCAGGTGCTTCCCGTCCCCAGCACACGAGAATGAGTTCTGCTGGAGGAACGCCGGCCATACCACAGGCAAGCTGGTACTTGGGGACAAAGGATGCGTGGCTTCTTTGGGCGCGATGGGCTGATGCTGTAGGTCAGACGTCTGCTAAGTCCCAGTAGCCACGAGACCCTCTTCTAAATGCTCTCATCTTTAGCCATTTGATTCGTTGATCCACCAGCTTTTAAATCATGCGTAGTGTGGTCTCGAAACTTAGCGGATGTGGTGTAGCGTATATGGATGGGTTCGCACGTAGGGACACCCTTTTTTTTTTCTTTTTTGTTCCTTTTTTGTGGATCCTCCAACCTCCTTTTTTTTCATTTTTTTCGTCTTTCTTTTTTCTTCCTTTTTTTGAGTGGTGCTTCCATCCTCCTATTCCCCCCCCCCCCCCCCAACCTCCCTCCACCCCACCTTTTTGTCTTTCTGTTCTCCCTTTTATTAAAACACGCTTGCTCACCATGCACGATCTGTATGTTTCATTATCGATGGACATTCACGTACTGACTTTAAGATTTCAACGTATGGTACAGAGCGTCTGGGTTTTTATTACTGTACTGTGTGGTGTGCTGACACATTCATACTGCTACATTTAGCGCTCTTAACAAAGTGAATGAAAATGAGGAAAGAACTCTTCACTGGAATTATAAAAGTGTTTCAAATAAGGCATCCAATGCGTTCAAAGCCTAGAAATGAGTTAGGCTTCTGAGAAGAAGAAGTAGGAGTATATTAGTATAGTAGCAATGACACCTCCTTGAAGATAATGATTGTAATATCCACTGTATTTGTGTAGAAAGACGCTATGCTAGTCCATAGACACGGGAAGTCCCGTATTGTTGTGTTGAGTGACAAGACCGCAACGAAACGAACCTCCAGCAGCAGCCAGCCCCTGTAACTCTCATTTATCAGTTTATAGTCTATACAAAGAATCTACAATGATGATCCTCTGGGCGTCCTACCTTCTTGTGACCCAGAGCAAGTACAGCGTGCAGGATTTCCTGCGGCGTGATCGGGCTGTGTGCTATGGACCAACGCCCAGGGCTGGCCTCCCGAGTCATGGTTTCTTCTTCTGCAGTCCATTTTTTTCTTTGGTCGCGTCAAATCTTCAATCCTGTCGCCACGATGAAATCCTCAGTGTTATCAAGGTCTTGACGGCTGCCCCCAAAAGCTGCGTCTGCAGTTTTAGCACCCTCTGGTCAGGTTTGACGCCATAGAACATCATGGGCTGGTCAGTGTTGGAGGACGTGTTCTGGGATCTGAGATCCTTTCTGTGTGGGCTATCGTAACTCGGCTGAGGTGGCTCAGCAGTCGGCAGTGGCCGGTTCTCAGTCTGGAGAGGATTGTTTGCTGGTATCTCTGGAGCTGATGGATTGGATCAGCACCACTGCCTGCACCCAGCCTTCTCTTCCACTGGTTTTGGTGTTGGTTGTGGATGATAGTTCTGGTCTCTTCGTAGGTCACCGGGTGGCTGAACTGCTCCATATTGCTTCCTACTTTGGACAGAGCGTCAGCCTTCTCATTTCCAGTGATCCCACAGTGGGATGGAATCCACTGGAGTACAATGGTGGATCGTCTTGAATGATCATGGAGGGCTGTTTTGATGTTTTTTCAGCTGCTGTTTCGCTTCTGTTGCTCTGAGGTCCCTGCAGCAGGGATCTGCAGGCAGTGAAGGGTCATGATTTAACACGCCGACGACGAGGTCAACGGCGTCTTGCACCTCCCCAGGCTGCTCGCCTTGTCCCGCCCCCGTCTGATGGCCTAGAGGACAGCGGGGATCCCATCAACGTGAACCTTGTCCAGACAGGGGAATGCAGTCCACAGACAGTCGGTGAAGTACCTCGGAAAGGTCAACCACCTTGTGTCTGATGACGTCTTGTGGCATGGATCGGTCTAACGACCTTGGAAATGTTAAGAAAGTGTTCACTTTTGAAATTACATGGTCGTATTACATGGTATCTCATACTTACGTAAGACGTGATTCAACACGTGAACCGGAGAGCGAGTTTCAAAGCGAGGTGACTGCAGGCAGAAATTGAAACAAACTTCAAAGAAAATTGACCATGCCGCCAAACGAAACAAACAAACAAAATTACAAGACAAAACGCGACGCGTTTTCGACCTCTTCGGTCTTCTTCAGGCAAGACAAATAACATTCAAGAAGTCTCTTCAGCCAGGTCCCTCCACCCACCCCCAAAAGTTCTCTTCGTTCTGGTCATCGTTCTGGTGATCCTATCAGCAAAAAAAAAAACAACAAACAACACAAAAAAAACAAACAAAAAAAAAAAAACCCGGTTTCTGCTAACAGTCTTCGCCAACGTTCTCTTTCACTGTGGTCACCCCAACCGTCAAGGGACGCAATTTGTGATGACTATTCTCTCAAGTCTCTTCACCCCCCCCCCCCCCCCCCCCCCCATAGTTTTTGGAGTCCGCTACCCGACCAAAGGCGTCGTCTCCACCGGCGGGTTCTCTGCTTCTGCTTTCACTCTGGACCTTCGAACCTTCCGCTTGGGGCGGATCACCCTGTCCCATGCCCGCTGGGCATCCACCTTGACCCGCTGGATGGCCGTGTAGTCCACCGTGTCCTCGATGGTGTCTGTGATGGCGTGGTTCTTCGAGAAGGTCCACGAGGACTGCATGGGTCGTCCGCACCTGCAAGGAGAGCTGGGCGTTTTGTATTCGAGACTGGTCGGCTTTTTTAAAATTTTTTTTTTATAAGACTACAAAGCATACTGTAGGTAATGCATGCATCCTTTTAGCCTCCTTTCCCTCCCCCCACCGCTCTCTCTGGTCCCACCCTTCCCACGGGAACACAGACGCACTCTCGCAGCCACGCACGCACACGCACACACATATGCACACACGCACGCACTCATTCGCAGAAGAAGACGACGAAGAAAAAAAAGAAGAAGAATAAGAAGAAGAAGAAGAAGAAGAAGAAGAGAGAAAAAGCTGAAAATGACGACGATGAGGAAGAAAAAAAAAAAGAAAGAAAGCGAAAGTACACAGTGAGAAGAAGGGAGGAAAGAGAGAGAGAGAGAGGAGAGAGAGAGAGATACTGAGAGAGAGAGAGATGAGAGAGAGAGAGAGAGAGAGAGAGAGAGAAGAGAAGAAGAGAAGAAGAAAAAGTTCAAGACTGTAACAGATAAACTTCAGACTGTATACAGATATAAACTGACATGCTGCTTCACTGCCGCTTGAGTACAGACAGACTGCTCTGCATCAGCGATCAAGTTGCTGGTGACTATGAAAACTGACAACTGTCAAAAGCCCATAGTTACTGTTTTAAAAGTGAAACTATTCATTAACGATGAAGTTGTTCATGATTGTGAATATTGCGACAGTCAAAAGCCCATAGTTACTGTTTGAAAGTGAAAAACTATTCATTAACGATGAAGTTGTTCATGATTATGAAATCTTACAACAGTCAAAAGCCCATAGTTACTGTTTTAAAAAGAATCTATTCATTATCGATGAAAACTGCTCATGATTATGAAATCTTGCAACAGTCAAAAGCCCTTAGTTACTGTTTTAAAGTGAAACTATTCATTAACGATGAAGCTGTTCATGATTATGAAATATTGCAACAGTCAATAGCCCATAGTTACTGTTTTAAAGTGGAACTATTCATTAACGATGAAGTTGCTCATGACTATGAAAACTTTCAACAGTGAAAAAGCCCATAGTTACTATTTTAAAATGAAATTATTCATTAATTAACGATCAAGTTGCTCATGATTATGAAAACTTGCAACAGTCAAAAGTCCGTAGTTACTGTGTTGAAGTGAAATCATTTATTTTGTTGCCTCGTAACAATCGCTTTCTTGCTATCGAGCCTGGTGATGCGCCAGATCCTTTATTGCTGTGAAACTAGTAGTTGTGAAAACAGTGACAGTGACTTACGTGCACGTACGCTGATACGTGGACTGAATACAAAGATGGCGCACAGTTGAGCGCCGGAAATAGCTGCCATCATTAAAATTTTCACTGCGTAAGGCTGGCTGAGGTCAAAAGGTGGATTATTGGTATTTCTTTGTTTTTGACTCTTCAACCCACACTTTTATGGACTCCAAAGCAATGACAATTATTGCCACTACTCCACTGACTCTGCACTCACTCGCCGATCAGAATGCTTCCGAGCACGGGTGACAGCCATTGCTTTGTTCTCTCTCTTTGTTCCCTTCGTTTTTCCTGTGGACGACCTTCTTCCTCTTCTATTATCTTTACTATCATTACTATTATGAATATTATTGATGTTATTACCATTATCATCATCATTATTATTATCATCATTTCTATTATCTTTGTTATTATTATTTCATTATTATCATTATTATTATCATTCTCATCATTATCATTTTCATCACCATCATTTGTTAAAAATTTTTTTTTCCCATCTGTATCTTTTCCCTCGAACCTCTTTCCCTCTCGTTCCATGCCGTGGTTATAGTCTTTAACCCAAGCCACAGTTTGCACCCAGTTGCGCGAAGAAAGATGGCGTTTTTTGTGCAGGAAATTATTTCTGCTACAGATCAATTAACTTCTTTAAAGAACAAGGTGCTGTTTCATCAAGAAAATTATTATTTCATGGAGAAAATGCCTATTTTCACGAGAGAAAAAAAAAAATCAACGGAGAAAATTGACTGATTCATGGAGAAAACTATTTGTCTTTTTAATGGAGTGTGTGCGTGAGTGCGTGTGTGTGTGTGTGTGTGTGTGTGCTTTTGACCTGAATGTGACCTGACCTGACCGTCACGGACGGCTCAGCTTTTGAACTCTTTCTTGATAGGTCAACATAGGGAAACTAGAGTTCTCTTCTGTTAATGGTTTTATAGTTCCCCAGTCACTTTTGGATACGGTCTATACTTTCCGTACTGCTTCATATTCCTTTTCCCTCACAAGGATCAGGGTCTCTTTATAGTGGTTTATCGTTGATTTCACTAACTTCTTCCTTCTATCCTTTTGGTGCCCCGTCTTTTAGGAGTACGAAGCCGTGCTTTTCGCAACCCCGATCTGTGTGTGTGTGTGTGTGTGTGTGTGTGAGAGTGAGAGAGAGAGAGAGAGAGAGAGAGAGAGAGAGAGAGAGAGAGAGAGAGAGAGAGAGAGAGAGAGAGAGAGAGAGAGAGAGTGTGTGTGTGTGTGTGTGTGTGTATTTTCCTTTCTTCCTACTCTTCTGTTCTTAGCATATGTGAGCCGCCAGTGGACGGTCCTCCCTTATCACCCCTCCACGTTCTTCACTTGTTTTTTGTAACTGGGTCGTTTCTTTTTCTTTTTTTTTTTTTTTTTTAAGAAGTGAGCTCGTTTCCATCCATACAAGTAGTTTTTTTTTTCAGGCGCACGTGCAGTCCGTGCGGTTTATTGACTTCATGTGTGAACTTCTCAGCTGTAGGTTTTGCTTTGGTTTGGGGAGTCGGAGAGACAGAGGGAGAAAGGATTTCGGAGGACCACCATCCTCGGTTAAGACGAGCTTCCTGAAACCATTCCTGGTTTGGCGAACCCCTTCGGTGGGGATCCTTTAAGAATTCCTTGTCACTTCGTTGTGATGTACGTTTGGTGCCGGCCTGCCTGCCCTTCGGCTGGGTCGAGACAGGAGATACTAGGTATTCCACCCTACCCTCTCCATCCTGCTCACAAACTGCTGGTACAGTATTGTTCCATATGGTTTATTGTTGGTTCAGAATGTGTAATTTTCGTAGGAAGTCTTGAAATCTGAGGTTCTGGTCATAGCCCTTAGCAGATGATTGGGCGTGTACAGATTCATATCATTATAAAATGCGCGTTACTCTTACAAAACCCAGTTATTGTGAATGGTAAGTCCGTTTATTTTGAGAGGGGGACCAAAGTGGTTTTGGTTCCATCATAGTACGGCTTGATATCAGGCCGTACTCCGTGTAAAGGGTTTTTTTAAATTTTTTATTTTTTTTATTTTTTTTTTTTCGCTTTTGGCCGAGAGACGTGACCGCACAATTGGTCCGGTTACGTGAATACCCCGCAGTTCGATGATACGTGTGTGTGAAATCTGTAGACAAGCCGAAATCTTCTCCCGTGGTGTTTTTTATTTTTAATGTACAGTATATTCGCGCTTGCCACGGGACCGTAGATCCCAGCTACGTGAGTTTGTCACGTTTTGGTCGTGAGCGCGCGGCGTCCAACCAGGCGCGTGCGGAGCCCACTAAATTCTCTGGCGGCGCTCGCGTTTCCCCCATCAGCACTCTCCATCGCCCTGCTCCTTGTCTGTGTTGTGTTCCTGTTCGTCTGTGAAAAAATGTGGGGGGGGGGGGAAGGGAGGTGTGCATGGAGAGGGTATTGAATATTACGTGTTGAATTGTTTGATTCAGGGTAGGATTATGTTATGCACAATTTTGATGTGTACATGTCGTATGCTGATGAGCATAAATTTTGATAATCATTAGTGAGACAGTTGATTAGCAAACTTTGTGCATTGTAGATGTGAATTTCGATACAAGCATTTTGCTGAATCACGGTGCTGGCGTAGGCTTTCAGCCCTTCTGTGATTTCTCAGAGTTGTGTGAACAAATATTGTTATCGCATGCTCGCGCATTTGTTTTTCTTTGTGTATATAGCGATTTGACAACCTGTAATCCTTCCTCCGGAAATAAGGGGAAAAGAGGAATTAGAGAGGTGGAGTTTGGATATCATTTCCCCATAGTAGTTTTCTTTTATTGATTGCAGTCCCTTACTTTGTATGCAGAGGAGGGGTTTTGGGCTAATAGCAGAGTTTATTAGGAGAAAGAAGAAAACAGAACAATCAACACATAGCAAATTAGGGTTTTTTCCCAGTAAATCAGAGCAAGTTAGCAAGGAGGGAGGGGGTTTGACAGTGCTTACCTCTCCTAGCATAGTCACATAAGACCCCACACAGCTCCCATATTCCGAAACTATATACAGACCATGATTGGCTTGCAGAGGTTGATCCCATCACCTTTTCCCAGGTGCTTCTTCCCCACCTTTCCCCACCTTTCTACGTCTTCTACCTTTCCTTCACCTTCCCGTTCCTGAGAGTGAGGGCCATTCACCTAACCTCGGCCGAGATCAACTGAGTCCCCTGGGTGCCCG
Source organism: Conus betulinus (assembly GCA_016801955.1). Classification (NCBI taxonomy): domain Eukaryota; kingdom Metazoa; phylum Mollusca; class Gastropoda; order Neogastropoda; family Conidae; genus Conus; species Conus betulinus. Next base: position 134,821 of record JADBJO010005979.1, on the reverse strand, counting down.
CTCGAGGCCTTGCCAACCGCTGAGGTCGCCATCTGGAGGAGAGTTCCTGCCGGACCACCTTGCAGTGAGCCTCGTCTATGTACCTTCAGTGGCATTGCTGGGACACTTTTTTCCGCTCTCTCACGGCGAGTCCATTTGTGTGTTACGTGTGTCCCGTGACTGTTGCTAGAGTGAGTGTGGCCTGTCTCCCCTATCCTATGCAGGTGTGATTCTGTGACATTATCACCGATAACTCGACTCCCTGGACTTGTAGCTAAGGCTCAGTACCCTTTGAGAGTCTTTGCTGAGGCAACGTTGAGGCTGAAGCCACTACCATATACTGAAATAGTCGATTTGGAGTCAGCTCGGGGGCTGAGCTCAATCCCTCTTTTTGTTGGTGCCCAATGTGTAACTCCGCCAAATCAAGAGGAAATATTGGCTGTGACATTTTGTAGCACACACCCTAGTGTGCTGAGAGAGAGTTTATTCTATTCGTGAGCCTTAGGATTGGAATAGGATGTACCCATTCCGACATTGAGGGTGTTCATCCCAGCGGGTTTTTTTTTTTTTTTTTTTTTGCTGGATTCTGCTGCCTCTAGGCGAGAGGTAGTCACATCTTGGCCTGCAAACCACGCATTGATCAGGCATTGACATTGGTTGTGTGTGTATGTTGTGTAGTAGATCCTTTATGTTAGGAATGTCCCTCGTCTTGTCTTCTTTGGGTTGAGTGGGGTGATAACATTTTAGATTGGGTATAGAGGAGGGGTACCGGGTGGTAATAGAGTAGGGGGAAGTCCCAAGGGTTGGTATGGTTTTGGATTATATTTTCTTTTGGGAGTGTGTTTCACTTTTTACCTGTGTAGGTAGCTCAGTTTTCAATATAGGCACTTTTTCCCGACTTTCATTTTCCTCTCCTCTACTTTTCCTTCTGTCTTTCTTCATTCTTCTGTATGGCCCTTTCCCACAGAGTGTGATTTATTTTTGTTGTAATAAAAAGTGTTGTCTTAGTTGTTTTCCTTTGCCTCCTTGTGTTTGTCGTAAGTGTGTGGTGATTCGCGGATCCCGCCTGGCCCCTCTCCTGAACCCTGTCATTTTTGACAATATTGGTGGAGATGCCGGGGAGGGGCAGATAATTCCGCTGTTGCCTCGCACTGCTGACGGACACGGGGAGAGCTCTCTGTCTATCTTTCCGTTAATCTAGCTGCGGGAGGTTGGTTGGGTTCGGCCTTGGAGTGGAAGGGGGGCCTACTCAGGAGCATTCGGGACCTGGAGTGTTGGTGGGTAGGGGGCCTGCCCGTGACAGCTCTGCACCCGTCTGCCGCCTTGCGTTCCGCCGGATTACGTAGTTTCTGTTATTTGCGTGTTCTTTTCCGTCCATGCCGTGTATTCCACTTTCCGTCTATTATTAGTATAAGTAGGTAGTTGGTTCTGTTTTGGTGTACGGGGTGGTCTTGATTCGGGGGACTAGTGCATAGATTTCTCTTTCAGCTCACCAATACCAGCGCTTGTGTCGGTTGGTCGACAGTCGGCAGATTTGGCTGTACCCCTGACAACTTTAAAAGTATGAGGTGAGCTAGGTAGGAGATTAGAGTCCCTCTTCTTCGGCCATCCCATTGGTTGTCGCGGTTCAGTGTAGGGCGTTCGATCGTCTGCGTCGCGATTCAGTAGTAGTTTTGTTTGGGGAAACTTTTGTGATATTTTGTACTGGCTGATTGATACACTAGGAGACAGGGTTCTTTGAATAACCAGCAACAGGGCTATCCTGTATTGCTTAGGCTGTCTCTTGCTGTCTCGAACACACTCGCCTACAATAGTTGTATCCCTCTTGTTAGTTCGTTGATGTTAGGGAACTTCATTTTCTTTAGCCCACACTAGGTAGTGTGTGTGCACCAGTATGGATGTCTGTTAGGGCAATAAAACGATCTATGTAGTAGTGAGTGCGTGAGATCTGTGAGTTGGCAGACTTTGCCAGACAGGATCTTTTACAGTAAGGTGTAAATAGGGGCCTGGTCGTCGGCCAGTGTTCCCATTCTACCCTAGGTGTGCGCGACCTCCCTTACCTTGTTTACGGTAAGGCCGTCGCCGAGTTTGTCAAGTCATAGGACGTGCGTTACCGTAAATGTCCCAAAAGAGTTTGCCGGGCTAGGCCGTAAGCAATAACACCATTAGAGATCAGAGAACAGCGCCTTGTGTATCCCTCCCGGCATCCTGGCCTTGGCGATTCGGTTTTCATCGTTTACGGCGCCGTAGCCTCGTTTGTGCATTTGTTAGTTCGGCCATAATCCGCACACTTGCCGTGACTTCTTGTGCCTTTTTTAGTCGAACCAAAGGCCGTGCTTTGCCGTATTTTGATACCGTTCAGACACGTACTTTTGCCGAGTTGTTTGAATGTGTACAGGGTAATCGACCGTTTTCCAAGTCCGTAGCGTTAACCTTGTCAACTGGGGAGCCGCCTACCGTGTAGCGACATGTGCGTTCGATCTATTTTGTGAAAGAACTACTTTGAGTGGGGGCGTTTTATTGCTGTGTTCAGGAAACCGAGTATTGTTTCGAGAATTGGTGCCTTCATTGGCAGTGACTGCTTTCGCATTTCTGGGAATTTGGGGTAGAATAGTGCAGTCATTCGCCGATGGTAAAATAGCCTTCGTTGGCTTGCTAGAGATCTTACTCTCTAAGTAGTGTTGCTAGGTAAGGGGGACCGTTTAATCCCTTACTATTGTCCTGACCTCATTGGTTAGAGGATTTTTGACAGCTCTGCTGGAGTTTTACTGGCACATGTTTGATAGGCCCTGTGTTGTCAGTGTTTGTGTTAAGGAGTACCTTCAGTGGCATAGTTGCCGCGCAAGCAGAAGGGGCCATCTACAGGTCTCTCAGTATTCAGTGGGTTTTTTTATTTCCTTGGCACTGAATAGGGCTATCTCAAAGTGATATTTGCGTGAGGGGACTACTTGTCGCAATTTCTTCCTTGTTGGGATTTTTTCACTTTCATAGCCTGAGGACAGGTTATTGGCATGCTTTGACTCCCATAGTGAAGAAGTATTCCGGGTTCAGGTTAGTGTGACTGTTTACTTCACACTTTCAGGATAGAGTCCCGTGTGGTCTCACTGTTTGCCTGTCAGAGTGGGTTTTCTTTTTTCTTTGCGTCCGGGTAAATTTCCCCTGTTCCCCATTACGTAGGGTGGAGCGAGGTACACCGTAATTTTGAGCTGGTGTTGGGTATTTACCGTTAGGAGGGTAATTCTACCCACCTTCCAGTCGTGTAATTCGTTGTGGGATCTCAGTACTGAGTGTGGTAGATTCACTCCTTAGGACTAACTCCCGTCTCTGGTTGCATCTCTCTGTTACCTTAGGGTTGAGTGAGGTGTATCCACCCCCTCTGTGTGACTGTGGGTTGTGCGGAATTTAGAGCTCCAGTGTGGAGTGAGTGTCTGCCTATCTTAGAGTTGAGACTCCATTATGGACTCAGAGTAGACCGGCCCACTTACTCGCCAGTGGGCCAAGCGCACTGTGATAGGCATACTAACCGGTATGACTAGCCCAACCACCGTAGCGTCCACCGGCCCGACCACCCAGACTGTGTATACGTCCAGAGCTGGCAGTCCTCCTATTCTTTTAGCCACGACTACCACAGGCCAGACCAGCGTATCTGTAGAGATGGAAGACGACTTAGACGGTAGTCAGCTCCACATTCTAGAACAGGGGGGATATCAAGGCCTGCTGCCCCGAAGGTCTACTATGCCTGCTGGCCCTCCAGGATTTACGCCTCGTCCACATGCTCCGTCGTATCCGGGTGTCTCTCTCCTGAGCAACTGCAGGCCCTCTACCGACGCGATGAGGAACGCCGTGAAATAGACAAGCAGGAGAGAAAGGAAAGAGAGGAAAGGAGAGAGACGAGAAGAACGAAGGTGGCAGATAGAAAAGGAGGAAAGAGAACGAAGGTGGCAGCTAGAGAGATGGAGGAGAAGAGGCTAGAAAAGGAGGAAAGAGAACGAAGATGTCAACTGGAGATGGAAGAGAGAAGGGTGGATAGGGAGAGGAAGGAGACGGTACCTGACCTAGAAGCGCTTTCTGCAAGCTGAGCGGAAGAAGACGAGAGGCAAGAGCTTCTGGAGCAGCTCAGCCAACACTCAGAGCCCGAAGTGCCAGCAGGCGCGCTTCCGCCTGGGTCCTCCGAGGTAGAACTTCCACCCCCGCCGTTTCTGAACCATACATGGCTCCTCCTAGTATCAAAATGCCCATGTACCACGCACAGGACAATATTGATGCCTACATCGAGCATTTTGAGACTATGGCCGCTGCTTATGGACTCTCCGAGAGACAGAAGGCCCTCTACCTTAGGGTGGTCTCACGGGGAAGGCCAAGGAAGCGTTCGTCAACGTAACCCCCCGGAGCCTCATATGAGTCGTTAAAGAAGGCCTTGCATTCTAGACTCCATATGACTGCAGAGTCATACCGCAAGAAGTTTTGAACCATGAAGAAGGAGCCTGAAGAAACTTTTCGTCAGTTTGGAGAACAACTTCGACGTGTTTTCGAATACTGGATCGAAGCTTCAGACATGCCCACGAAAGACTGCTTACTCCTGGAGCAGCTGTCCAATTCCGTGTCCCATGAGTTACAATTTAAGCTGGATGAGACTCAACCCAAGACATTCACTGAGGCCGTCAAGATAGCTGAGGCATTTGCTGACGCCCGTCGCCACTTTCGTGCTCCGGCCACAGATCATTCAGGCGGAATTTACCAGTGGGTTCCAGGGAACCTCCCAAGCGCTCTCCTACAAAGGGGGAAAAGCAAGACGCTCCGCCAAAGCCAGCTTCCATCTCCAAGACCTGCTTCAGATGTGGGAGGCCTGGCCATTTCTTGCGGGATTGCTTAAACAAAAGACCAAGCTGTGACTATGTGCCGGGGAGAGAACAGGTCTCTTTTGGAGAACAGATACTGGAGAAACCGATGTGTCCTTCCTTCCCCTCCACAGTCCAGGGAGATATGGTCGAGGCCCATCCGAGATACCGGAGCCACCACCGTCCTTGTCGATGCTCAGCTGGTACAGGCAGGCATTCGACGGCAGGAGAGCAGTGTTGTGTTGGGGACAGAGGAGAGTTTCCGTGCGACTCGGGACAACGTCCTCATTGAAATATCGACTCTGTACTTCAGGGAAACTGTGTGGACTGTAGCCCTGTGTCAGCTGGCTTACTCATTGTTGACAGGCAATGAGGTGACCTTCGAAGATGGCACGACCCACCAGTTATCGACAGAACTACTACCGCCCGAAGAGTTTGTAGGAGTCATGACCCGGTCGCAGGGCCCATAGGGAGTAGGAAGCACTGAAACCTCTCCTGAAACCGCTCTCCCCAGCATGATACCATTAATATGAATCCTAAAAAGGTGCGGACATTGCAAGAGAAGGACCCAACCCTAAGCGCCGTGCGAGAATTAGCTGGGAAACCTGCCCGAGAGACTAGGAACCACAGTGTCCAGTTCATCCGACGCAAGGGGATCCTTCATCGGAAATACCAACCTGATAAAGTCCAAGTGACTCAGCTTGTGGTCCCCAAGCCATTGCGCCCTACGGTGCTTAGGCTCGGACATGACACGCCCATAGCTGTACTGCGCGACCCGTGGACATGTCAAGTAACAGAAGACCAATCTCAAACCCAGACAGAATATGTGCTTGAGCTCAAAGATAGGATTGCGTCCACGTGTGAGCTCGCCCATCAAAACCTGGCCCAAGCCCAACAGAGATACAAGACATACTATGACCGAAAAAGTCGTGAGCGCTGGTTCGAAACTTGGAGATGAGGTGCTCTTTGTCATTGCCCCTATGGCATAACAAGCTACAGTTGGCATGGCAGGGACCTTTCCCGTGGTCACACGTGTGGGCGATTTTGACTATGTTGTCACAATCCAAAGTAAAGAAAAGCTCATCCATGCCAACCTGCGAAAGAAATACGTAAAGAGGGTAAGGTGCCAGACTGGATATACTCCAGTAGTCGTGGAGGACATCGTGGAGGATCCGCCCACTACCTTCCAAGTTCCATGCCCGCCCCTACAGCAAGAGGAGACTTGGAGAGATAAGTTCTCATCTGATCTGTCTCCCAAAAGGCGCCAGGAACTGACCGCTCTCTGTGAGGAGTTCCAGGATGTGCTGACGGATGTTCCACTGCGATGTAATTTGGGAAGTGTGCTCTCTGGAGCTGAACCAACATGAACCTATCCGTGTCGAGCAACACCCCTTCCTCACTCTCAAACAAATGTCGTCAAGGATGAGACCTGTGCCATGCTGAAAATGGGGGTGATTGAACGCTGTAGTTCACCCTACTCATCTCCCGTGCTGTTGATAAAGAAGTCCGATGGCAAGATGCGATTTTGCGTTGATTTCCGACGCTTGAACAAAGTACTCCGTTTCGATGCAGAACCTATGCCCGACGTAGATGAGATGTTCGCCCAGCTAGTGGAAGCCAAGTTCTTTTTCAAACTGGACCTCGCGAAGAGGTATTGGCAGATACCCATGGACCCAGTAGACCGGGAAAAGACTGCTTTCACTACCCCAGAAGGACAGTTCCAGTTCCTTGTGATGCCCTTTGGGCTGAGGACAGCAGGAGCTGTTTTTTAGTCGCATCATGTGGCTCATGCTAGAGCCTCTACAATTGCCTGAAGCCCAGAACTTAATCGACGACATATTGCTGACTACCAAGGAGTGGGAACGTCACCTAGAGGCGCTGCGCATTCTGTTTACTCGACTCCGAGAGGTACAGCTGGCCGCCCGACCCACCAAGTGCCTTCTAGCGGAAAAAGAAATTGGATTCCTCGGTCATGTGGTGGGCCAAGGATACATCCGCCTGGAGGGGGACAAATCTCAGGAGAATCCAAGATGCGGTGCCACCAACCACCAAGGAGGAGTTGAGGTCGTTCTTGGGCTTAGTCGGGTATTATAGGAAGTTTGTGCCCCACTTTGCGGAGATGGCTCGTGCCCTCACAGACAAAGCTGGAGCAAGCAGCCTGACAAAGTTACCTGGACGGAGACCAACCAGCAGGCATTCCAGTCCCTTAAGGCAGCTCTGACCTCCCGACCTATCCTCCTGTTAGCAGATCCCTGCAAGCCCTTCGTCCTCTGCACTGACGCCTCTGAGAGTGGAATAGGGGCCGCTTTGCTACAAGACCTCGGGAGTGGATTGAAACCAGTGGCACATGCTAGCAAAAAGCTCGTGGGACCAGAGCGCCATTGCCATACGATCGAGCTAGAGTGCTTTGCCGTCGTTTGGGCTGTGAGACCTTTTAACCCCATATGTCTGTGGCAGGAAATTCGTCCTCGAATGCGACCACCACCCACTCCAGTACCTTCATCGAATCCGGCCCGTCAGTCGTCTTATGGGGTGGACATTTGAGCTCCAGAGCATAGCGTTCCAATTCAGGCCAATCCTCAGGAAAGAAAATGTGGAGGCTGATTATCTCAGCCGCATGGAGACATCATGATTCAGGAGTGCGAGATAACGAGGTGCTAATGGCAGATTGTACAAATTTTGTGGTCAATGATCTGTGTCGTTGGCGCAGTGTTGAGTATGTCAAGGATTTTTGTACAGAAGTTCCTTTGTTTTCTTTTAGCTTAACAGAACGTTTCGGGTACTGAGATAGTTTGTACCTCAGTGGTATGGAACTTTTTTGGTGGGTGGTGTTGTCACTGACGCTCAGCTTTTGAACTCTTTCTTGACAGGTCAACATAGGGAAACTAGAGTTCTCTTCTGTTAATGGTTTTATAGTTCCCCAGTCACTTTTGGATACGTTCTATACTTTCCGTACTGCTTCATATTCCTTTTCCCTCATAAGGATCAGGGTCTCTTTATAGTGGTTATCATTGATTTCACTAATCATTGATTTCACTAACTTCTTCCTTCTATCCCTTGGGAGCCCCTTCTTTTAGGAGTAAGAAGCCATGCTTTTCGCAACCCCGATTTCTGTGTGTGTGTGTGTGTGTGTGTGTGTGTGTGTGTGTGTGTGTGTGTGTGTGTGTGCGCGCGCGCGCGTTTTTCCTTTCTTCCCTACTCTTCTATTCTTAGCATATGTGAGCCGCCCATGGACCGTCCTCCCTCATCACCCCTCCACCTTCTTCACTTGTTTTTTGTAACTGGGTCATTTTTTTTTTTTTTTTTTTTTAGAGAGATCAAGTTTCCATCCACACAAGTAGGGTCTGGTTTTTTTTTGTACAGTTGCACGTGCAGTCCGAGCGGTTTATTGACTTCATGTGTGAACTTCTCAACTGTAGGTTTTTGCTTTGGTTTGGGGAGTCGGAGAGACAGAGGGGGAAAGGATTTCGGAGGACCACGATCCTCGGTCTAGACGAGCTTCCTGAAACCATTCCTGGTTTGGCGAACCCCTTCAGTGGGGATCCTTAAGAATTCCTTGTCACTTCGTTGTGATGTACGTTTGGTGCCGGCCTGCCTGCCCTTCGCCTAGGTCGAGACAGGAGACACTAGGTGTTCCATCCTACCCTACCTGCAGTCTCTTACTTTGTATGCAAAAGGGGGGTTTGGGCTAATAGTAGAGTTTATTAGGAGGAAGAAAAAAAGGGAACAGTCAACACATAGCAAATTAGGGTTTTTTCCCTGTAAATCAGAGCAAGTTAGCAAGAAGGGAGGGGGTATGACAGTGCTTACCTCTCCTAGCATAGTCACATAAGACCCCACACAGCTCCATATTCCGGAACTATATACAGACCATGATTGGCTTGCAGAGGTTGATCCATCACCTTTTCCCGGGTGCTTCTTCCCACCTTTCCCCACCTTTCTACGTCTTCTACCTTTGCTTCACCTTCCCGTCCTGAGAGTGAGGGGCCGTTGACCTAACCTCGGCCGAGATCAACCGAGTCCCCTGGGTGCTTGCTCGAGGCCTTGCCAACCGCTGAGGTCGCCATCAGGAGGAGAGTTCCTGCCGGACCACCTTGCAGCGAGCCTCGTCTGTGAGCCTTCAGTGGCATTGCTGGGACACTTTTTCTCCGCTCTCACGGCCAGTCCATTTGTGTGTTACGTGTGTCCCATGACTGTTGCTTGAGTGAGTGTGGCCTGTCTCCCCTATCCCATGCAGGTGTGATTCTGTGACATTATCACCGACATTTCGACTCTCTGGACTTGTAGCTAAGGCTCAGTACCCTTTGAGAGTCTTTGCTGAGGCAACGTTGAGGCTGAGCTCAATCGCTCTTTCTGTTGGTGCCCAATGTGTAACTCCGCCAAATGAAGAGGAAATATTGGCTGTGACATTTTGTAGCACATACCCTAGTGTGCTGAGAGAGTTTACTTTATTCGTGGGCCGTAGGATTGGATCAGGATGTACCCATTTAAAGATTGAGGGTGTTGATCCCCCAGCGGTTTTTTTTTCTGGATTCTGCTGCCTTGGGCGAGAGGTAGGCACATCTTGGCCTGCGAACCACGCCTTGATCAGGCATTGACATTAGTTGTGTGTGCGTGTTGTGTAGTAGATCCTTTATGCTAGGAATGTCCCTCGTCTTACCTTCTTTGGGTTGAGTGGGGTGATAGCATTTTAGGTTGGGTATAGAGGAGGGGTGGTAAGAGAGCGGGGGAAGTCCCAAGGGTTGGTGTGGTTTTGGATTATATTTTCTTTTGGGAGTGCGTTTCATTTTTTACCCGTGTAGGTAGCTCAGTTTTCAATATAGGCACTTTTTCTTGACTTTCATTTTCCCTCCCCTCTACTTTTCCTTCTGTCTTTCTTTCATTCTTCTGTATGGCCCTTTCCCACGGAGTGTGATTGATTTTTGTTGGTGCTTGTCTACATGTAATAAAGTGTTGTCTTAGTTTTCCTTTGCCTCCTTGTGTTTGTCCGTAAGTGTGTGGTGATTCGCGGATCCCGCCTGGCCCCTCTCCTGAACCCTGTCATTTTTGACACTGACCTAATATTACACTCAAATTCTTTTTGCCACATTCGCTGGGGATCGGACAGAAAACGCAAATACTGCCCCCCCCCCCCCCCCCCCCTCCGCGCCTTCTCTTTGAAACAGAAATTTGGGTTCCGAATGACAGAATTCAAACCACACACATCGGTGCTGTATCTCATGGTGTCATATATCACTCGGACCCGCTCTGAGATATTGTTATCCTGTATATCAATATATGTATCTCTCTCTCTCTCTCTCTCCACACACACACACACACACACACAGAGATTTATCTCTCTATTAACATGAAATACCTGTAAGGCGCCCGTGCGAGGAAGTGCGACAGTGTGTAGGCGCGGTGAACCAACATGGTCAGGAACTGCAAGACGAACAGGAACCCGAACACCGTCAAGAATACCAGACCTGAAAAAGAAGAAAAATGAAAGTACTCACATGAAAATGATTTCCCACAGATTGAAGCAGAGAAAGAAAAAAAAAAACTTCATACATAAAACAATTAAGAAACATTTCTTTTCAAACCGTAAACTTCCCGTCTATTGGCGGATGTTTTGGTAGAGTCTTGCACAGGTCACGTCAGAACAAACCCGGCTGAACAAGAGCATAGGGGTCGGCTGCAGGGCAGAGGCTACTCTGGTGGGTTGACAGATGGTGATCTGGAGTCGACTGCTCCCTGAGGACTGTCCGCGGCTGTTACTGAGGTGGCCGGAATGAACTGCGTGGGAGTTGTTACATCGATATGGCTCGCATGCAACTCAAATACTTGAAACTGTTGGTGAGAATACCGATACTTTATTTCGGTCCTGTCGTGTGCATCTTGGCGGAAACAGTTCCCAGAGTTCCGCATTAAATCAAGGGGAATAATTCAAATGATACGTCTACTTTCAATCCGAGACACTACACCAGTAATGAGGGGCACAGGAAATAAACCAAACAGAAACCCGAATAAATGCGTGATTATATAAATGTACGACACGAAAACCATGTTCACTGAAGTTAACTAGAAGCGTGTATGAAGTAGGCTGAAATAAAACATATAACTGAAAAAAGCGGAAGGTCAGAAAAAGACGAATAAAAAGAAATGCATAAAAAAGCATGTAAAATAAAATGCGCGTGATAAATTTCAGAGGAACGAAGGTTTACTTCAGTTACTGATTGAAACAAAACGTATACCAAATTGTTGTGTCAAATGGAATACCAATGTTACGTCGAAATATTTCTCACTAATTGACTTTTTCCCTCAATCTTGCTTTGGTAAGTAGGGCATCATTGAGTGATATGTTATACACGTTGTGTATGCTGTGCGTCTGTCTGTTCTTGACCGTGACATTTCTTCTTTTACTGTGACACAGCCTAGAATGGATGTAATTAGTCAGCTGAGTCAAAATGATACGGAGGTTGAAACTGAACGGCACAGAAGTTGATTCCACGACAGCCCAGGATCTTTTTGGCAGGGAGTCTGAAGACAACCTGTCGCTAATATCGCCACACGCGTGTTGCCAACGCTTGACTGTGACAGAAAGCACATGGGTCGGCCTGTTTATTGGGGAGCCCAGCGTGAGAGGAAATGGGACAGATAGGCTTCCATGGGGGACATGTTCAAACGCACGAGTACATGCACGCACGCACGCGCGCGCGCACGCACCACACACACGCACATACACACACACAAATGCAAGCACAACACACACATACATACACACACACCCACGCACAATCACACGCACGCGCTCGCGCGCACAGACAGACAGACAGACATACAAATACACGCACGCACACAGGGACCGGTATATCTTAGTACAGCGCCGAACGTGTGATCCTGCTGATCTGAGGTTGTTGGTTCGAATCTCGGCCGGGCCGTTTCCATGCACTACAGAGAGAGAGAGAGAGAGAGAGAGAGAGAGAGAGAGAGAGAGAGAGAGAGAGACTGGCTGGCTGACACATAGCGACAGACAGGCAGAAGAACAGACATACCAAGACAGACAGCTGTAAAACATACGTAGTAGGTACACACAGACGGAAGAAAGGAGTAGCCTAGTTACGTACACCAAATAGGTTGGCAATTAGCGAATTGAGACTAGCGCTGGAAGCCAGCGTGGTAATGAGGAACAGAGAGAGAGAGAGAGAGAGAGAGAGAGAGAGAGAGAGAGAGAGACACTCACACACACACACACACACGCATGTACAGACCTAACACATGCGTTAGGTTACCGACTACAAAATTGCAACGTTTAGGCACTTGAAGTGGATATCATCATAATTAATAATAATAACAAAAAGTTAACGATTTGTCTGACTATTTCAAGCAACACACACACACTACCGAACCGCTTCAGGCAATACCTATGTTCGCAAAAATCGTCAGGCAATACATGAATTGCTTTAAAAGATTGATTGTCCGAAAAATGGGGGCCGATAATTTTATGCGGAATGCCTAAAGGTGTCATATATGTAATCATTACTTAACGCATATGTGTTTTCACAATCGTTATATCGTCTCCACGACAAAGTAAAGAAAAATGCGACTTCATTTCCCATTAGTTTTCTCTCTCTCTCTCTCTCTCTCTCTCTCTCTCTCTCTCTCTCTCTCTCTCTCTCTCTCTCTCCAACATTTTAAACGTGAAACACAAAAACACACACACACACAAAAATTTTCATACATTTCTGTCTGTCCATCTCTTGTGTTAAAACATAATAAAAGTTTATCTGCTTGAGTATACTCGTATCCGCCCGCGAGTAGTGTGTTGGAGCGTGCGTGCGAGGGTGTGTGCATACGTTCATGTGTGCGTGCGTATGTGTGTTCCCTCTGTTCTTCAATTTACAGTCTATTCACTTGACGAGAAAACCAGAATATGAACTGCAGGCCACCTACTGTCAATTTTTCAAACATACTTAGTTCATCTCTCTCTCTCTCTGTCTCTCTGTCTCTCTCTCTCTCTCTCTTTCTTCTTCTTCTCCCTCTCTCTCTTCGCTTCAGAAAAAATGGTACCTTTCCGTTATGTAATGAAAAAGTTTTGTTATAATCACGATTTATACTTTTTTAATTGCGTATGTTGTGTGTAATACTGTGTATTAGGTGATTGAAGACTCTTTGTTAAAACAGAAGAAGAAGGAGATGGAGAAGAAGAGGTGGAGGAGGAGGAACACGAAGGAGACGACGTTGAAAAAGAAAATCAACAAAAATATAAATGAGGGAAGAGAGAGAGAGAGAGAGAGAGAGAGAGAGAGAGAGAGAGAGAGAGAGAGAGAGACAGACAGACAGACAGACAGACACAGACAGACAGACAGACAGAGAGAGAAAAAGAAACGGAGAAAAAGAGTTACCCAACGGGTTGGCCCCCAGCAATGTGAGACTGGCATTGGAGGCCAGAGTGGTGATGAGAATGAGCCACAGAATATTGCTCACTGCCAGAATCATCAGCCACTCGTTGCGCAGGTCCGACAGTTTGGCTGCAACAGGTGGGGTCTCTCGTGACTGTCAGAGTCGTTATTGTGGTCGCGGATATCATCATCATCATCATCATCATCATCATCATCATCATCATCATTTCATTATCATCATCATCACCATTATCTTCGTCATCGTTATAATCACTATCATCATCATGATCTCAGCAGCAGCAACAACGACAGCAATGTGATGATATCCTCTTTATGTTAGCGAAATGGACAAAGTAGCGTTGTGACTACTTATGTATTACCTGACGGTTTCTACACTTTTTACAATGTGCTCACATGAAAACGCAAGCAAAAAACACAGCATGAATTCTTGCAATCTACCAGATTTAATCACACATGTTACATATGCGCCCACACGCTCTGTATCAAACGTCAAAATCCTCAAGTTCGCATTACAATGTCCGTCAGTAACGGAACCGCCAGAACTGCATGGTGCGTGAGAATCAATGGAGAAGGAAAGAGAGGAGAAAAACAAAAAAAAAAAGAAATGGTGGGAAAAAAGAGGAGGATGGAGGGCCCACCACCAGTAATAGCAGGTTGGAAAAATAAAAGAATAACACATATTACATACGTAGTAATCTTTGTGCAATTGCAAAGAGCTGAACCTATATTCCATCGTGCTATTTGGTTCTTCAGGAATACATTAATGCGAGAAAATTTCTTTAATCTTGTAGGTCTTCTCATTTTTAGACAAAAACTGTATTATTGGAATTTTTTTTTTCGCATTTGCATATACAGGTATAGAATTTTGCCGGCAGTCTTATCAAGCCGCCTGTTCTGTAATAGCCAGAAAACCCAAACGCGACTACGTTTTGTTTGTGACAAGTTGAAATTGGTTCATTTTTGTTTTGTTCACAGACACATGAAAAACACGCGCCAAAATTTGTTTCCTCTGCTTAGTGTTGTTTCTTTTCTTGTGTCATAACGAGAGAAGCAGAGGTCAGACCCAACTAGATTCTTCTTCAAATTTCATTTGTCCCCAGACTTCTATAGATTCATGTGCTTTGGAACAATTTGAATATCAACGTTTTAAATAATTTGTGCCACCACACTTCTGTTACAGGTCCTTCTTCCACCAGTCTTATCACTTTGTTTCATTCGTATCTTGTGTTGAAATATCGTAATTGAACGGTCCTCTTCTACGCGCTGAGCATATCTTTTTACAGCCTTAACACCTCTCCCCCCACTTTAAAGTGGATTTTACTCTCTTCAATGCAAAACATTCTTAAAAAGTGTATGTAATAACTCCACCAAAGTGGACACACGAATCACAAGACAAAATACAACGCATTTTGACCTCTTAGGTCTTCTTAAGGCAAGATTAACAACATTCAGGACAACGAAAACGAAGAACGAGCAATTAATGATCTTGTCAAATTCCCCAGATTCTTTGTATGCCTTGAATACATCATCCCGGAATATACTCTCTGTCTTTGTCAGATCGGTTCCTATGTTCTGAACTATACTAGGGCTTTATGGACCCTG
>JADBJO010005979.1:105000-112500 GCA_016801955.1 Conus betulinus | reverse complement strand
AAAAAAAGTTGAGACAGCAAACAGAAAAAGATGGCAATACAGGAACTGATTTTCTTTTGCACAGTAGAGTTGTGGTTTGCTCAAGAAGGCATCGCTGTGTGAGACCAACGTAGCTGCATCTCAACTAGACTACATTACACATTCAGATGGCAAAGAATGTGGAATGAGTCACTCAATGTGGGTTTGTTTGAAGAGAAACATGCATAACAAAAGCAAATAACTGATCTTAGTATTATTGTTCTGCTATCTAGCTAAACCCCAAGCAATGTGAAAAGACTTTACAAACATTAACAACGACAAAAAAAAGAGAAAAAAAGCAATCCCTCATAATACTGTAAAGATTCAATGATCCAAAAAGAAATCGACCACCGTCTCATATCATTTAGATCTCAAATACAGTCCACTGTTTAAAAACTGCAAACTTTTTCTCTTTTACTGTAAACTTTTTGGCCTAATCTTCTAATTAAAACATTACTGTTTAATGGCACTGATTTTTTTTCACAGGCTTTTTTTCTTTAGGTAGTCTTCAAAGATTGTTCAAGGTTTAGGTCGCGAGGTTTAATAATGTAGTAATATCAGACATTTGATTAGCACATGTTCCAAAAATGACTGCTCGTAGCATGAGGATCACCCCGTGAGAGGGAAAATGGCCACTGATGTTAACGATCTGGGAATGGTCAGTCAGGTAAGACCTATAATGAATTTCTTGTAATCTGATGTTTTGACGTATTCCTGGCAATCTGCTAGTGAGTCAGAATGTGGCACGTGGAATGAATATGTATTGATTCTCTCTCTCTCTGTGTGTCTCTCTCTCTCACTCTCCCCCCCCCCCCTCTCTCTTTCTCTGTCTCTCTCTTCTCTCTCTCTCTCTGTCTGCATCTTCTCTCGTGTGCACTCCTTCTCTCTCTCTCTCTTCATATCTTTCTTCATCACCATCATCATCAACATCATCATCATCATTATTGTCATCCTCCTCCTCCTCCTCCTCTCTCTCTCTCTTCCCCCTTTCCTCTCTCATTCTCTCCCCTGTCGCTCTCAACATTCATCCTCTCTCTTTTCCTCTATCCCTCTCCAAAGTGATCATAGCAAATATTGAATGAAATAATTTTCACCTCTCTTCTCTCTCTTTCTCCCTCTGTCTGTCTGTCTGTCTGTCTCTGTGTCTCTCTCTCTTTACTTTAATGCTGAACTGAAACACAGAGCCTACAGTCTTTAATCATGTAACCACAGCCCTACACAATGTCGCCGTCAAAGTAAACCCTTTGACTCTTCAGCTTTTAAAGTATTCTCTTACTTCTTTGCAACGTTCCTTACAATTCTCCGTTCTCCGTAGGACTACTTACAACACTGCTGTCTGGCACACACACACACACACACACACACACACACACACACACACACACACACACACACACACAAAACATGGCTCCCATTTTGTCCCACATTTCCTATGGGCACTAGATCAACTCAACAAAATCAGAACGTTTTAATGTGGTATTTGCCATCAGCTTCAGCAGCCGCAATCCAGAACTTTTGTAAAGGAAGAGCAAAGAAAGAAAGAAAGAATGAACGCAAAATATGTATTGATAAGAGAGAGAGAGAGAGAGAGACAGAGACAGAGAGACAAAGAGACAGAGAGAGAAAGAGAGAGAGACAAAGACAAAGACAAAATTATTCATTTACGAGGATAATAGATAAGCACTGACGTGCTTTTTTTACATCCAGTCCTCGCCTTGAGTAGGGACTACAACATGCAGTGAAATCAATTAATGTAAAAAAAGCAAAGAAGCAAGCAAAGCGGTCATGTAATCATAAAAGAACATCAATGAAAATAGAAGATAAATGAAAATAAAACAAAAAAATAAGAATAATGATTAACAAACAAAAAATAGAAATAAAAATGAGAATAGCAATAGTGAGAGAGGAGGAGACAGTGGGGGTAGGAGAGTGAGGTGGGCTGGGGGGGAACATATGTAAATGTACTACAACGTACAAGATTAGCATGTATGAAAACAGACAATAAAATGAATACGACAAAGTACGTACATAATTATTGTTGAACACACGTACACGCACGCTCGCACGCACAGAGAGAGAGAGAGAGAGAGAGAGAGAGAGAGAGAGAGAGAGAGAGAAGAGAAAGAGCAAGGCACAACATGTAATCATTTTCTGTAAGGCATGAAAATACGTAGAAGGTATTAAGCATAGTAAGAAGGGGGGGGGCGAGAAGAATAAAGAGAGAGAGACGGGATGGAAGGGATTAGAAGGGAAGAGACAGAGACAGAGACAGAGAGAGAGAGAGAGAGAGGCTTCATACTCACTCTCATCTCCACAGGCAACCATTCTTCTACTGGCACAGGCTCTGTCTCGTCAGGTATTTCATCCATAGCCTCGTTTGGTGCCTCAGGATCTGACGACAGGCGAGACCATTTGATAAACGAATAGACAGGTGTAGACGTAGATTATCACACGGACATAGTGACAGATTGGTAAATGCACAATCAGAGAGACAGGAAGCTAAGTTTGGTAGATGGTTCACCGAGTGAGCGTGAATTAAAGACAGTGACTAGAGTACACACACACACACACACACACACACACACACACACACGCACACACATGAGTATTCACACACACACATACATACACACACACTCATGTGCATTCACACACACACACACACACACACACACACACACACACACACACACACACACACACACACACATATGTATACACACACACACACACACACACACACACACACACACACACACACATACACATGAGTATTCACACACATATACACACACACACACTCACTCACACACACACTGACTGACTGAAAACCATTTACAGTCAGATTAACATAGTGTTGTACTGACAACACACACACACACACACACACACACACACACACACGCGCGCGCGCGCGCGCGCGCACGCCTGCGCATGAATGCTTGGGAGGGTAGGGGAAAGGAGGGGAAGAAAGGCAGGAGTAGAAAAAACAGAAAAGATGAGGAAAGGGGAACATAAATTGCAATGACAGTCCATTTTGTTCGTGTAAGAGTGTTAGGCCCATTGGTGCACAGATAAAAGCAGAGGAAGAGTGGATACCACAAAAAAACAAACCAAAACAAAAGAGGAATGACACGCCCAGAAACAGATGGACTTATTTCTGTCTGCCTGTCTGTCCGCGTCTTTAATTTGCCTTCCAACTCACATTGTCCATATCTTCCGCATAAATTGACGATGCCTTACAATTATCAGTCTGCGCGAAGAAACTTTTCACCAGACGAACCCTAACGAGTGCTTTATGTCTGCACTTACTCACTCATACCAGCGTCACGACTTCAACTATCAGTGAGAGGTAGGTGATTTTCTCTGCGTATGTTGAATCACAATGGTGCTACGGTGCGGTGTCTGCTTTGACGGGTTGCCCCGTATCGGTCGACCTGACATGACATTGATTGTTTTCCCTGTGGGTTGCTGCTGCAGAGGGTGTGTGACACAGCTAGTCAATAGGTGCTCTCTCTCTCTCTCTCTTTCTCGCCCTCTCTCTGTCTCTGTCTCACACACACACACACACACACACACACACACACACACACACACACACACACACACACACACACATACATATTCGCGCACGCACGCGCGCGCACTAGGGGGTGTTCTCTCTCTCTCTCTCTCTCTCTCTCTCTCTATATGATTTAGCTTAGCAAAGACAGATCGGAAGAACTGGCTTTACCTAAAACCTCAATCTTTGATCGAATTAAAGTTTTCCTCCACCTTCTTCTCCTCAATCTTTCTCTCTCGAATCTCTCTCTCTCCAAGTCTCTCTCTCTCTCTCTCTCTCTCTCTCTCCCAGGGCGGGGAGTTGGGGGGGGGGGGGGGGGGCGGAATCGGCAGCGGGAGTGGGTAACAGCACTATCGGGGAAGGAACCACACAAAGTTGAGGCTGAAAACAAATTAAATGAAAATTCGGTAACCACCATTGGCAGACGAAGCTCCCATGGGGTCCTCGTAGGGCAAAGAGGAAGGAGTGCCGGGGTCTTCAGCGATAGACAGACTCAATGAGGAGGCTCGACCCCTCACTGTCTGCACCTCGGCGTCCACCGTGCTTCGGCTAGGGCCTTGCTTCGCCTTGTTGAAGCAGCTGATTAACACACATAGTGAACACAACACACAGCTCTACAAGTTGTGGAGGGATATGGAAAACACTGATGAAAATAAGACGCAAAGTAAAACTTTTTTCTTTTTTTTGATTATCTCAGTCTCTCCCTTCAGTCTGTCTTTTTCTTCCTCTCTCTCTCCTCTCCGTCACTCACACACACACACACACACACACACACACACACACACACACACACACACACACACACTGGCCAAGTCACAAACATTGATTTCAACAAGCAAGCTGGCAGATGCAACTCACAAGAACACTTCGTAGAACAGCTCTTTCACTCGTTCCTGCCAAGGGACCTTCTTCACGGCCGATTTCTCCGCAGCCTGCTCCCGTGTGCCTGCACGTTTGTTACCACACTCAGCTGTTTAATCATGCGTTGCAATCTGAACGAAAATAATGATAATCTGGGATTGATTGGAAAGGGTGGGGCGGGGGAAATTACCTATGAAAATGGAAACTCACATATTGATGCTTCCAAGCGCACGTGCATGCACACGAATACGTAGAAGCCACCCCACACACACACACACACACACACACACACACACACACACACACACACACACACCACCTGAGGCTATCCCGGCCCCCTTTCCCATTCCCTCCCCTGGCACATCCGGGTCCCACTGACCCCAGCTGGAGTCGGTGATGTTGCAGATGCTGTAGATGGTGAGGACGAGGTAGCCGGAGGGCAGGCACAGCAGGTACCACACCCCGTGCACCAGGCAGTAGAACTCGCGGGGGTGCAGCAGCCCCGCCGTCAGGAAGATGCCAACCAGCCCCGGAAGTAGAGCGTGGTCACGGACATGGGCAGGTCCACGCTGATGTCTGCGTAACGTTAAGCGGGAATCCAGTGAACGAATCGACACGTCACACAGTGTTATCGCCTTCTGCTTGGGTGAACTTGGGTTATTTAATTTTTTTTTAAGGTAAGATTATGACATCGGGGAGAAGAGAAGACAACGTGACTATTGAACTGCTACAACTATTTCTATTGTTTCTTTTTTTTTTTGTTGCTGCTACTGCTTCTGATGCTACAACTACCACGACTACTTGTTCTCCTCCTCCGCGTACCATGCTGCTGGTGCTGCTGTTATATGTACTGCAATGCAGTGCCGTGTTTTTGTGATGCTGAATATCTGAAAAGGGCGTGTACTTTTCACCCGCTCCCCCTCTTTTTATCTCTGTCTCTGGCAGACACACAGACGCCCTCTCTCTCTCTCTTACACACACACACACACACACACACACATATACACACACACACACACACACACACCACACACACACACACACACACACACACACACACGCACGCACGCACGCTCATGCACACACCATACCACACACGCCACACCACACCACACACACACACACACACACACACACACACACACACACACACACACACACACACACACACACACACACACACACACACACACACACACACACACTACCACCACAGCCACGTACGCTGGTTCGGGGGGAGAGTGGTGGTGACTAGGGTGCCGTTGGGAGGAGCGGTGGGGGACTCCCCCCCGGGGGTGGGCTTGCCGAGATCGTCCACGATCTGCGCCGCCGTGCCCACCACCACCGCCGTCATCACCACGGCGTACAGGAAGGTGTACAGCTTGGCCGCCTGGGCAACACAGCGGACACACCTGCTACAGACACCTGCTACAAAACGCTTTTTTCGAAGCTACCATCTTGTCGAGATATGAATCTACGTGTGATTAAAAAGAAACATCTGTAAGGGTATTTTGATTGATGGCTACCTTCTACGGTGAGCTGCAACAAGGAAAGTGTTCCCATGGAGGTCAGAAGAAACCTTCAAAGACACTTTCAAAACATCCTTGAAAACGTTTGACACCAACCCTGACACGAAAAACAAACTGCTATGCATCGAGCTAGATGGGCACTACTACTATCCACAAAGGTGCCAGTTTATGTGCAGAAAGGACGACAGTTCAGCGCAACAAAAGCGACAGGCAAGGAAAGCCCGCACCAGCAATCAAGGCAGGTCTCCCACATTGCCTTTCTAAGCTGTCACCGCACATTCCGTGCACGCATCGGCTTGATCAGCCACCTGCGTATCCACAAATCATCTCATGCCCCCTCCCCTCAACCTTGAGATGACTGAAGTGGCCCTCGTCGATTCGACGGACGAGCAACAACAACAACAACAACAACAACAACAACAACAACAACACACACACACACAGACATACACAGACACACACACACACACACACACACACACACACACACACACACACACACACACACACACAGTCTTAAACATATCCATCCACCTCGCAGAGCGAATACACAATGATTTTTAAACGGAGGAAATAACACTGGAAGTACCTGTATTAATGTTCCTATGGAAAAAAAAAAAAGAGTAAGCGAAAAGACAACTAAATGCAAATTTGCTTTATCATGGAACCGAAACGGCAAAGGCGAAACGGGAAAGTGCGAAACGGGAAAGGCGAAAAACACCACTTCCCTGAATCCAGACCTGCTACAGGGATGAACGACCGCGAGGCACTGTTCCACAGACCTCAGCCCACACGTTTGGGGTCCTGTCAGCTGGTTGTTTGACAGATGAAGACAGTTCTTCTCTGAGTCCCATCCGCCTCCTCGGGTGTAACGTGTTCTTCTCCGCCTTTAGGCCGACTTCGGGGAAACAGCTCCCAAGCCCAAGTGCCGCGAGCTGTGTGCAGTTGCAGTGCACAGCAGATATCACTGCGAAGTCTTAGTTTGTACCACTCTCCCTCGTTTGTGTCGATATCATTGATAGGTGCTCTCACAGATAGAATGGCTCCTCTTCGTACGTGCGCGAATCAACGTGATCAACACAATGGGGCTCTTCTCAACTACGATATTGTACGTAACATTATCTGTCAATAACATTCAACGACCTGGTTTGGAGTTCCCGTTCCTTGCGGCATTCTGCACCTCGTCTTTCCGATCAAGGGGGCCTTAGAGTAAATCAGCTGGAAAAACGAAGCTTTCCAGAAGTTCAGTAGTTGAAGTGGGACCCGTTCTACTAACTTATTTTCCCTAAAACGAGACATGGTCACGTGTCTACCACGAGCGCCTTTCATTGGCTAGTTGAATCCAAGATACGTATTTCTACAGAGCCACGTCGTAAACTGACAGCCTGCGCAAAGTACCTTCGGGACCAATTCTTTCAACATAGGCTGGACTTGTTTGGGCGCTTGTTTGAGTCGTTGCTTTGCAAATCCCGTTATCAAGCAGACCTAACGGTCTTTGACACACTAAAAAAAATAACAATGATGCATTCT
>JADBJO010005979.1:80000-97500 GCA_016801955.1 Conus betulinus | reverse complement strand
TGTGCGACTCGAAGCTCCGGTCCCTCCACCCGCGCCTCGTTGATCAGCCGTATGGACTCCAGCAGCTGCCGCATCTCGTCCTCCTCCTGAACAGTACAACAGGTCAGAGTTCGGGGGGTCACAGCCAAGGTCAAGTGGTAGTAACAACAAAAGTGTGAACAGAGTGAAAATCGCTCTGGCTCTGTGAAAAAAAAACAGAATTTTTGAAAGGAAAATTTCAACAGATGAAAATCGCTCTGGTCCTGGGAAATTTTTTTTTTTTGAAAGTGACAAAGATGATTTTAGCCTAGTAAGGTAAGGTAATATTGCATATAGCCCAGCCGACCGCAAAGGGCCATATCAGGGCTGTCACCGCGTTAAAGTCAACTCGCAAGTCAAGAAATCATACAACTCTTTTAAAATACACCTCCTAAAAACACACCAGAAATTTTGTTAAAAATCTTTCTTCTGTAAAATCTTGGATCAGATGAAAAAATCTTGATCTCTTTCAGATATTCAAAGATCACATCGGGTGGGTTGTCTCTGAACAAAGTTTTCATAGAGTCTGCTGTAAAGTGTTTATGTCTCACATCATGAAAGTCCCAGCATTCTACAAGAATATGTTTCACTGTTTGTGGTACACGACATGGAATATACCACGGAGTTTCTTCACCTTTGAAAAGATAAGAATGGGTTAAAAGGAGTGTCCAGTATGTAAACGGCACAAGACTCTTTCTTCTTTACGGCCGCCTTCGGAACATTGTAAAAACTCTTTCTGGTTTGGACTCTACAGGTCAGAGTTTGGGGTAACAGCAAAGGTCAAGTAGTGACAACAAAAGTGTAACAGATTGAAAATCGCCCTGGCTATGTGAAAAAAAAAATTGAAACTGGAATTGCAACAGATGGAAATCGCTCTGGCTCTGTGAAAACAGAGATTTTTTTCAAAAATGTGAAAAAGATGATGTTTATCCTGGAATTTGGGGTCGGTAAATTAGTTCATTGCCATATATATCAGCAAAAATAACAGAATGATGCATGACTTGTGGACCCCTTGTGTTTCTATACCATTGATAAGGCACGATGATTCTGGAGTGAAAACTCTAGCAGACGACAGGAAAATGAAGGTCGTGCTTGCATAGGGGGAAAAAAAAAACGAACAATGTCTCAGAGTCAGGTATGGTATGGGTCAAGGGCTGGACTGTGCCATGAATATATTTTGGTACTGGCTGATCTTCTGACAAAAGCCAGGTGCAGCTTTGAGTGCAACAGAGAATATATAGTTTGGGGCCTAAACTGTAACCGTGGACTCGAACCTGCAAGAAAGTAGCCGAGTGGGAATAGACGTTAGAAACCTGCCCCGCGCATGCATGCAAGATCTTCTCTGGGAGTAGGTTGCCTAGACACTGACCGTTCAGCCTTAAAACGCATCAATGCGCCATGATTATGCTTGATTAAGAAATCGAGTAACTATAGACAGGCACAATAAGATTATTTTGATATTTTTTTTAATCGTGCCTGAAAGTTTGATTTACCTTCTTTTCTTTCACATGCCCATCAAGGTACACGCCATGTGGTTCCAAGCAGACAGATTTAAAGGAAAGGAATGGAACTATTTAGGGGAACCCCCCTAGCACAAAGATAGGGTCACGAATGAGTGGGAAGGCCTGACATGTGACGTCAGGCATGAGACAGCTCATGTAGTTCTAGATTGTGAATGATTCCATCGGGAGAAATCCCTAAAAACAGTGAAATGATTGGTGTGGGGTTGATCATTTGATCTGTTATCAGTTTGATATCAATTTCTGGATCAAATTCATGCTACACATGAAAACCCTTTCATGGTTTATATGGTGTTTTAGTGCAAAATCCTTATTGTGGTGTGTAACTGGAAGCGAAGATGACGGCTTCCAGGACTGAAGATAGTTGAAAATGAGGACGGGGTGTCGCGCTAGAGCTCACCTCGCGGTACATGGTGGTACAGATGAACACTTTGGGTTTGCGTCGCTTCTTCTTGCCCACCGTCTCGGCCACACTGACCTCCTGGCGCCGGTTGAGGGTCAGCCAGGCGTCCAGGTTGACCCCGTTATAGCCAGGTACGTAGAACACCTGTCCAAATATGCTGTCGTTGAAGTAGTCTTACTTCTTAGGAAAAAAAAGTTTTTGCTAACCACCTACGAAAGTAGTTTGCATCGTGTCCCTACAAAAGAAGCCTGCCTCGTAATGCTAGGAAAGAGCTTTGCATCATGCTCATAGGAAAGACCTATGGCTGCATTCCTACAAATTCGCTTTGTGCCATATTCGAGTATCTACGAAAAGGGCTGTGTCACACTCTCTATGAAAGAATGTTTGCATCATATTCTTACGAAAGAGATTAAGGCTGTATTTCCAATGAATGAAAGCTGCACCATATTCCTTTGAATCACTTTTCTGCCACATCTCAACAAAGATGTACTATGCGGGAAATTTGCGCCATACCCATACGAAGAAACTTGCAGCATATTCTCACTAAAGAAATTTGTGTCCAATATCCGACAAAAGACATTTGTTTCATGGTATTAGTAAATGAATCTGAACCTGAGTAACATTCCCACGAAAGAGGTTGGCGCTGAATTTTTTTCTAGGAACGAAGTTTGCAGCATATTTCATGCAAAAAAAAAGTTTGCACCATACTTCCTATAAAATAAGATTGTGCTGTATTTCTAAGAAATGCTTTTGTATTGTATTCCTATAACAACAGTATGTACTATATTTCCCACCAAAGACTTAATATCATATTTCTGAAAAAAAGGCTGTTCTACAATTTTCCTATAAAGCAGTCACAACCCTGCGGCTACGTATGAGTGCTGCGTTAACCTATAAAATGAAATTCGTACCATCTTCATGCGAATACGTTTGAACGAGTTTCCTACAAAGCAAGTTTGCGCCATGTTCCTACGAAAGAAGTGCGCGCCATGTTCCCTACGGTGGAAGATTGCACCATATTCCTAGCAAAAGAAGTTTGCACCTTGTTCCTGTGAAATAATTCGTGCCCTATCCCACAAAAGAAGTGTGCGCCATGTTCCTACGGTGGAAGATTGCACCATATTCCTAGCAAAGAAGTTTGCACCTTGTTCCCGCGAAATAATTCGTGCCCTATTCCCACATAAGAAGTTGGCGTCAAGTTTCTATGACAGAAATTTGTGCAATGTTCCTACAAATGATGCTTACGCCATAATTCCCATGAAGACGATTGCACTATTTTTTTTTGTATGAAAGACGTATGCTCCATATTCCTACGAAAGAAGATTGTTCCATGATCGTAGGTAGCTAGGGCAGATAGCTCTTGCTGTAATATTACCCCGAACAGAACAGAGCAAGGAAAACCCGTGAATATTGCTCCCAGTCAATCGTATCCATCGTTAGAGAATTAAATAACTCGGCCAATTGTTTCGCATAGAACCAAGCTTCCTCCCCCTGAGCCATCCCTAGCCCCATCCCCTCACCGTCCCCTCCCTTTTTTGTGCTCAAACTTCGGATCCGACGGCGATGATGATGATGATGATGATGATGATGATGATGATGATGATGATGATGATGATGATGATGATGATGATAATGATGATAATGATGATGATGATGATGATGATGACGATGATGATGATGATGATGATGATGATGATGATGATGATGACGATGATGATGATGATGATGACGAGGACGATGACAACGACGATGATGATGATGTTGATGATCATGATCATGTTGATAATAGCTAGAATAAGGGTGATAATACTCATATGATGATTTTTCCCTCGGCGTCCCTATCACCCGCACACCGGAAAACCCAGCTCCTTCAAACCCCTCCTCACCATACATTCTTGCAGGAGCAGGACGGGGTCCGTACGGAAAAGGTACCAGCCGAACACAAGGACGTGGCCCAGAGCCAAACAGACGCCAGTGGGCACCAAGTACTTCACGGTGTCCTCTTCCATGCCGCACGTGCTAGAGGGTAAGAGAGCCTCGCACACAGGGGTCACGGCCACTAGGACCAGGGTCAAGGGCATGGCCAGAGGAGGGGAGGGGCCAAGGCGCCCTTGGCCATGTTCATGTGGCAGACGGCGAAAGCCAGCACGTAGGTGAGAAGCGACGCTCCCAGTCCTGTGAATGACAGAATAGACTGTGCTCTTCCCATTAATTTCATCATACAGAGGGTCATTGCTTAGCTTTGCTCTTTCAATTTCTACGTCCCTGATTAGTGGCAAATGCTATACTTTGGCTGCAGTCTGAGAAAATTGTGTTCGTTTTCCCTCTCTACTGCCTGTAGATTACCTTTTCAACATCCAAAGGGTTAGGACGCATGTCTACTGTGTCTGTTCCAAAGTGTCTATTATTTCGATGGTATCCTTTAACCCTTCTTTCCCATTCTGTAATTTTCTGCTCCTTGGAATACACTAAGCAACATCCGACTATGAATTAGAAACCACCACATTGGAATTAAATTTTTTTTTTGTTTCATGCCAGCTAAACGCTAACACATGAGCGATGTCGGTCCTCAAAATGAGAAATAAATTTCATAGAAAGTGTTGCTACATGTTAAGCGTTCATTTACTACAGACCGATGGGCCATAGCATCGTTATCCCATACAAAAGTGTCCATAATTCTTCGCGAATGTGGCTACACATATACACCCGCAGACAGACAGAAAGCAAAGACAGAAAGAAACAAGCGAACGAAGAAACGAAGAGAAAGGATTCAGCTCTTACCCTACCATCTAGCAATTACCCCCTTCACACTTACGTCCCTCTTTTTCCTCCACTTCCACTCCCATCCCACCCCCTTTATCTCTCCCTGCCCTTGGTCGTCATCCCCTCCCACCATAATGCCCTTCCAGCATACTGAATCGCACTGTCCACATCCAGACAGAGGCCGCAACAACTTCAGTACCTACCCAGCCAGAAGGCCACCAGCTGGCCGAGTTCTGCACGTACAGGGACAGGTCCCAGGCATTGAGGAAAGCCTGGTGGACTTCGTCCGTCAGGACGTCCGAGGGTGCTCGCCCAGAGTCCACCATGTACAGCACGCAGGTGAAGATGAAGGTGAAGAGAACTCGGCACCCGTTCTGGATGAAGGCCGTCTTCCAGGCGGCGTTGAAACTCAGGTCGCCAGATCTGTGTTTTTAGGGAGAAGGATGAGGGGGTGAGGTAGTGGACATAAAGATAGAAGAGTTGTGGGAATATTTTTTTTGTAACCAGCTTTATGTGCCCTCAGTGCATCTGCAGAAAGAATCTAACCTAGTTTGGTCACGCTGCCACTCAGTCTAAGTTCATTTTGTGTTTGCATTTATGGCAGAAAGATATGCTGAATAATACTTACCTCTTCTGGGGGAAATCTACTCGTTGTCCGCGAGGAGTGAAAAAGATCAGAAAACTGTTCACTTTGAATATCAAAAGCGGAAAATGCTGTAGAATGAATGAAACCCACTCTAAGAAATTTTCTGCATCATGTTAGGTCCTCCAAGAGCGAGCCACAGAGGGCAAAGGTACCAAACTACGCGATGAATCCGTTGTTGGGAGGACACTGTAGACTTGCTAACCTGGGCTGCAAGTTCCAGAGAAAAAATTAAACACACGCACTAAACAGCTATCCCCAAACTGGGAACTACCCAGGATAATGTATGACAGAAATCGCACCTAAAACTTCGCAACGAAGAGTTGGTCGAAATGTTCACCGTTCACTTTGGTGCAGCTAAACACTACGCTGCCCTTGTGGAGCAGGGCCCTGCTTTTAGCGTCGTTTTAATTTATGTAGAACTGTTAAAAAGTCAAGGACCTGCTTCGATTTTCACCAAGAACAAACAAAATTCGCAAAAAGGGTAAGCACCTCAACAGGAAAAACTGATCGACTGCAGTGACAACTGGGTTATTACGCTGCGCACGTGAATTATACATTTCCTGTCTGCTAATCAGATCGGTGTTAGAGAAGCGGCAGAACTCAAGATAATACATACATGTCCTGTCTGCTAATCAGATCGGCGTTTAGAACGCAACAGAACTCGAGATAATATATACATTCCCTGTCTGCTAATCAGATGGCCGTTAGAACCGCAACAAAATATGAGATAATCACAGATTTTTTTCAAACAATTTTCCAGTCAGTTCATCTAACATGCGGTGACTGCGACTGTGGAGTTACATGACGCACGTGTAAGGGATGCTCTGCATGAATGTTCACCCTTTTTTTTTAACATGATGCTGCACGAAAAAAGCCAGTGATAAGGTCTAAAACAGACAGCTTAAAGAGTACAACACACTGTGTTTGTGGTCCACGACTTTTCGCTGGTGAAACAATATTTTTTACGGCAGTTCCCTGACGGCAGTTCAGGTGGTCTGTTTCTATTTCTGCTGTTTCACTCTCAAGTTAGCTGCCTGCTAAGATTCCAAGATGGTGCTGACAGCTGGTAATTGCACATTAAACTTTGCACGTGAAAACTTTCTTCACTGAAAGGAAAAGAGTCCGTTCGTGTGTTCAAGTCTATGTGTGATGCTCGTATAAGTGCTGCGATACTGGGAAACGGGGTACGCATTTATCGATGAATTAAGAAAAAATAGACCGTCTTTTGGCAGCGGAAAGATACTTACTTGGCTGCAAGAATCAAACTCAAAGTTGCAAATCAATTCATGGTCATTGCTAACTTTAGTATTATAAAAACGGAGTTAGTATCTGTGAGAGTGGCGTTGACACTGACGACAGTGGAGTTTGCATTAGAAAAAAAAAGAATATGAGCAGAGTTCTTAATTATTTGCTTTCCAACTTTCGTAACTAATGACTGGCGTTTAAATGCCGATTTGGGGGAGAGGATGGAATTCCAGTTTGGAAAAAAAAAGAAATTTCGATATGACCGCTTTTAGAGTCAAGTATTCAAACAGTACACTTATGTCGGGGGAGCTGATATATAAATTTTGCACGCCAGCCAGTCTGTAACCAGCACACATACTTCGTTTTGGGAGTCGCTGAGGTATTGCTGTTGTCGTTGTTGCCGCCGGTGTTGGTGGTGTTGTTGTTGGCACTGGCGGCGCTGCCTATGGAGTCGAGGGTGGTGGTGGCTTCACTGTCGTTGCCGTAGCTGCCCCCGTCGTCGCCGAGTGTGCCGTATGAATGGGGGGAGACCAGCGGCTGCTTGCTTTTTGGCTACGAAAAAAAAAAAAGGAATGGGTGAACATCCTTTCGTTAAAAGAGTTACACAGGTAGGCTAAAAAGCAAAGGTCTACCGATGTGCATGTGAGTGTACACGAACCTGTCTATGTATTTGCCGATGTGTATGTATGTATGTATGTATTGTGTTTGTTTATGTATGTACGTATGTGTGTGTATGTATATGTGTGTACGTGTGTATGTATGTATACACGTGTGTATGCATGTGTGTGTACGTGTGTATGTATGTACGTATGTATGTATGTATGTGTATATGCATGTGTGTATATATGTGTGTATGGATGTGTGTGTATTATGGACTGTGTGAGCGTGCATATGTATGTATGTATATATGTATGTATGTATGTGTATGTGTATGTATGTATGTATGTGTATGTGTATATATGTATATATATATATATATATATATATATATATCAAGAATATTACTAAAACGCCTAATAAAATTTTTAAAGTGCTCAAACCCTTGGGAGCAACATCATCTGCTAAAATAGTATGGTAAAAGGAAGTTTTAAAATCAACAGATCTGTTTCGAGCGCTGGCTCTTCTCAGGATCCTGAGGATCCTGAGGATTTATCCTGAGGAGAGCCAGCGCTCGAAACAGATCTGTTGATTTTAAAACTTCCTTTTACCATACTATTTTAGCAGTATATATATATATAAGCTTATATATATATATATATATATATATATATATATATATATATATATATTATCGATTCATGAGTGAGAGACCTCGAAAGAGACAGAGACACAAAGAGAGAGAGAGAGAGAGAGAGAGAGAGAGAGAGAGAGAGAGAGAGAAACAGTCAGACAGACAGACAGAGAATATCCATGAGCAGCCACCGTGACACAGTGGGCGGGCGATAGCCTATCGGCCCCTCTTCACAGCTAGCTGGTGAATGTGGTATGAGTCCACACACAAAGGCTGGAAGCGAAGCACACAAACATGTTTTTCATCGGCCCACGCCTCTTGAGGGCGCTGCTCAAGTTTCCCGACCAACACTGCACGTGTACGTATTTCTCGGACCTGGTTACCACTGGCTTTTTATTATGCAAGGATGCCGTAAAACGGCACGTAGCCCCGGGGCCTGAAATGGGGTTAAACAGCATCGTTTACCATCGATGACCATGAACAAAGGTATCAAATTCTGTGGTGCTCCGTGGCTTCCTCTTGAAGAACCGAATTTAGTTTCTGTGTGTTCTCCCCCCACCCACGCCGATTAGGAGATCATGCAAAAATCTTCAGCATCAGCAAGTTTACGGGACTGTCGGCGGAATCTTTTTTAACGTGAAATTCATACCCCATTTCGGCTTGAACCTCAATCTTTTGCTGCTGCCAAGATGAGTGTCGTAATACCCTACGTGATGCTACGAGCCGGTCTGGAAATACACACAGAGAAACACCTCCGGGAAGTTACATGAAAATAAGACAGCACGCGCCGACAGCAGTGATGCCCCTTTCACGGTCACCATGTTTTGACATCACACCTCTCACCTATCCTCTGCTGTGCAAATCTTTAACACTGCCGTGCTTTTCGAACCGTCTCATTAGACGACCCTCTGCACAACCACAACTGCTACGCTACTAATAAGCTTTCACAGAGGTCTCGATCATTACTTTTTTTTTTTTTTTGAAAGCTGGTATGTTTCCGAACGAAAAGGACGGGTATGTGGGTGAGGAAGGTGGACATGAGGAGTTTGGGGCAGGAGGCAGGGGGGGGAAGGAAGGAGGGGTGGGGTGGGGGTGGGGGAGGAGCGAAGCAACGATGGAGGATGACGGAGGAGAGGAATTTCCAGGTTATTTTCTTAACAAAGCAACAACAGCAGCAGCAACAACAACAACGACCCCCAAAAAGGGGCACAACCTGGGAATTTACGTGGGGCACGACAACCTGGGAATTTACTTTGGGGCACCATAACCTGGGAATTTACTTTGGGGCACAACCTGGGAATTTACTTGGGGCACTATAACCAGGGAATTTATTTTGGGACACAACCTGGGAATTTACTTTGGGGCACCATAACCTGGGAATTTACTTTGGGGCATCACATCCTGGAAATTTACTTTGGGGTACCATAACCTGGGAATTTACTTTGGGGCACAACCTGTGAATTTACTTTAGGGCACCATAGCCTGGGAATTTACTTTGGGGCATCACAACCTGGAATTTACTTTAGGGCACCACAACCTAGGAATTTACTTTATGCACAACAACCTTAGGGCACCACAACCTGGGAATTTACTTTAGGGCACAACAGCCTGAGAATTTACTTTGGGGCACCATAACCTGGGAATTTACTTTGGGGCATCACAATCTTGGATTTTACTTTAGGGCACCATAACCTGGGAATTACTTTGGGGCACAACCTGGAAATGTCTTTGGGGCACCATAACCTGTGAATTTACTTTGGGGCACAACCTGGGAATTTCCTTTGGGGCACCATAACCTGGGAATTTACTTTTGGCATCACCACCTGGGAATTTACTTTGGGGCATCACATCCTGAGAATTTACTTTGGGCACCATAACCTGGGACTCTACTTTGGGGCACAGCCTGGGAATTTACTCTGGAGCACCATAACCTGAGAATTTACTTTGGGGCACCATAACCTGAGAATTTACTTTGGGGTACAATCTGGGAATTTACTTTGGGGCACCATAACCTGAGAATTTACTTTGGGGTACAATCTGGGAATTTCCTTTGGGGCTCCATAACCTAGGAATGTACTTTGGGGCACACAACCTGGGAATTTACTTTGGGGCAGCATAACCCTGGAATTTACTTTAGGGGGTTAAATGGGGGGGGGGGGGGGGGGGGGGGGGGAGAAGAAAAAAAAAATCCCTGCCGCAAAAGGGTATAAATTGCAAGTCTGTCACAAGTATATAACGATGGGACTCTCCCATCTTCTCACCTTCTTCAGGTGCGCCGCGGAGCTGATGTAACGCTGCAGGGAAGGGAGCCAGGCGACAGACAGACAGACGACCGCCACAGCTGGGTGCCACAGATCGGAGTTCAACGGAGCCGTCTCCGCAATGAGTACCCCGACCCCCACCATTCCCAGGAACAGGAGGACGACGCCAGTCTGAGGGATAACACGTCAGGGGTGTGGCATCAGGTGGTGATGCTGTGCTGGAGAGTGTGTGGTGGTGTGTGTGTGATGTGGAGTGGGACAGCGTGCGGGAACGTGGCAGCGTGTGGTGGAGTGTGTTGATGTGTGGAGTGGGAACGTGGCAGCGTGTGGTGGAGTGTGTTGATGTGGAGTGTGTTGATGTGGAGTGCGGGAACGTGTGGCAGCGTGTGGTGGAGTGGAGTGTGATGTGGCGTGTGTGGAGTGATGTGGAGTGTGGGAACGTGTGGCAGCGTGTGTGGAGTGGTTTGATGTGGAGTGTGTTGATGTGGAGAGTGGGAACGTGTGTTGTGGGAGTGTGTTGATGTGGAGAGTGTGTGTGATGTGTTGATGTGGAGTGTGGATGTGGAACGTGTGGCAGCGTGTGGTGGAGTGTGTGTGTGGAGTGGAGTGTGTGGAGTGTGGAGTGTGGGAACGTGTGGCAGAGTGTGGTGGAATGTGTTGATGTGGAGTGTTTTTGATGTGGAGTGTGGGAACGTGTGGCAGAGTGTGGTGGAATGTGTGGTGTGTTGAGTGGAGTGTGTTGATGTGGAATGTGGTGAAGTGCGATGGAGTGTCTTGGAATGGAGTGTGGTTGAGTGCATTGATGTAGAGTGTGGTAGAGTGCACTGAAGTAGAGTGTGGTGGTAGTGCACTGAAGTGAGAGTCGTGCAGTGGAATGTGGAAAAGTGTGGTGCAACAGCAGCAGTAGCAGCAGCAACAGCAGCAGCAGCAGCAGCAGCAGCAGTAGTAGTAGTAGTAGTAGCAGCAGCAGCAGCAGCAGTGCAATGCAGTGTGTGTGTGTGTGTGTGTGTGTGTGTGTGTGTGTGTGTGTGTGTGTGTGTGTGTGTGTGTGTGTGTGTGTGTGTGTGTGTGTGTGTGTGTGTGTGTGTGTGTGCGTGCGTGCGTGTGTGTGTGTGTGTGTGTGTGTGTGTGTGTGTGTGTGTGTGTGTGTGTGTGTGTGTGTGTGTGTGTGTGTGTGTGTGTGTGTGTGTGTGTGTGTGTGTGTGTGCTCACAGTAGCAGCAGTAGTAGATTTTTCCCCTTCCACCACCCTCGCCTTTACTATTATTTTTTTTCTTTTGTTTTGTTTTTTTGTTTCTTTTCTTTTTCATCCTGTTTCTTTTTTTTTTT
Organism: Conus betulinus; assembly: GCA_016801955.1. Classification (NCBI taxonomy): domain Eukaryota; kingdom Metazoa; phylum Mollusca; class Gastropoda; order Neogastropoda; family Conidae; genus Conus; species Conus betulinus. The sequence goes on along the minus strand of JADBJO010005979.1, from coordinate 86,085 downwards.
TAAGGCGCTATTTTTCTTTTCTCTGTGTTTTTTTTTTCTCCTCCGTTTTTTTCAACTCTCACGCACCATGCAAGTCTGTATGTTGTGTTGCTACTAATGGACATTTTCTTGCCGACTTTAATGTTTTTGGCGTTTGATACAGGGCGTCAGGGTTCATTTTTGCACTAGTTAGCAGCAGCAGCAGCAGCAGTGGTAGAAGTAGTAGTAGTGTCAGCAGCAGCAGCTATAGTAACAGCATAGGAAGCAACAGCATCAGCAGCTGTATAATCAAACATCAGCAGCAAAAGTAATAGAAAGAGTAATAAACGTTGTTGTAGCTGCAGCAGCAGCAACAGCACTAGCGGCATCACTCACTAATACTAGCAGTAGCAGCACTGAAGTGGACTTCGACACTCGAAGGCGACGCTGAACAGAAAGATCCCAAGCGCACAGAGCCTCACCACGACCAGAGGGACGGTGACGGCCCGAACCCGCCCTCTTCGCCGCTGGGCCCGGGCGAGGGGGAAGACGTTCAGAGCCGGCACCAACGTCACCATGGTCAGCAGCAGCAGCGACACCGGCGTCTGGTAGCGGCCCAGCACGGAGTAGCACATCAGGCACAGCCCCAGCGACTCCGCCCCGGCGCTGAGCACGGTCTGGCAGAGGAAAATTTTTTTTTTTTTTTTTTTTGTGGTGTGCCGTTAGTGGCACTGGTTCTGTTCTTTGGTTTTTACGAGGGTAAACGATGTTGAATTCGGTTAGCTTTCTCTTTTTTAATTCTTGCCAGGAATTTTTTTTGTAAAAAACAGCGTAAAATTCCCATAGCTTGTGTTTTAAAATATAATTTTCATTCTAGACGGGTACATGCTAACTCAATAAACACTTTCACCCCCCCCCCCCCCCACACGCACACACTCACAAACACACGCACAAACACATACATGCGCCCACGCACTCACACACCCACCCACCTACCCCACATTACCACCTACCTACTCCCCCCCCCCCACATGCACACGCACAGCCACCCCACCCGCCCACATTCCCACCCACCCACACCCGTCCCCCCCCTGCACGCACTCACACACCCTTACATCCACCTTCCCACCCACCCACCCACCCACGCACGCGCGTCAGCCATCAGCACTGACCAGCAGCACGGCCTTTCTGGAGGGCCAGGGCACCAGCTTGTTGAGGAACCCGTACCACACTGACCGCAGCCACATCAACATCGGCGGGATGGACAGGTACAGGTACAGCAGGATGTACTGCGCTGTGTACCGCGACCACTCCGTCCCCTTCACAAAAGGCCACACACCACAATTACGGAGTTTTGCGCTAAAATGCCAAGTAATCCATGTCAGCGTTTTGAGGCCTACCACCAATCTGAGCCAGCGTTTAATGTTAAACTGGTAACTGATCAAAAGAACACCCCCACCAATTGGGAGGAGGGGGGTGGGGGGGGGGGGGGTGTTCACCGTTGAAATCACAAACGATCTTCACCTGCAAGACCTTCTCCTTGGCTGACGGCACATTTCAGGCCTTTGCACTCACTCACCCGTGACCCTATCTTGCGCCATCTTGAAGCGCCTAAACAGTTCCACTCCTTTGATTTTCATCTGTCTGCTTTGAACCACCTGGCTTGTAAGCTTGATGGTCATGTGAAAGAAAACGAGAGGACCTAACTTTCAGACACAATAACAATTCTCGAAACGATCTAACTGCGCCAGTCTGTAAATACTCGACTTCTTAAGCGCGCGCGCGCGGGGCATTAATTTTTGGTGTGCAGCCAAAAGGTCAAGCTCAGGGTAAAAGGTCAAAATGTCGGGGCGGGTTTCCTCTACGTCTCTGGTTTGACCAAGGTGCGTTTAGTTCGGGTTACCGTTGATGAATGATATTAATCTACATCATAGCTTCTTCACGCTTTGCTTTGGTTTAGCGATACTCAGCCCCTATCCAATCAGTTCAGTCCATTTCAACTTAGTTCGGTAAAATCAAGTATGATGATTATTTCAGACCGTTCGTTTTGTGAGTGTGTTTGTGTTTGTGCGTATGGGAGATACAAGGGTGGGAGATGGGGGTGGGTGGGGAGTGGAAGTGGGGTGTGTGTGTGTGTGTGTGTGTGCGTGCGTGCGCGCAGTATGTGTGCACTGTGTGTGCGCGTGTGTGCGTGCGTGCGTGCGTGTGTATGTGTGCGCTGTGTGTGTGTGTGTGTGTGTGTGTGTGTGCGTGTAAACGCGCGCGCCTGCGTGCGTAAGTTTGTGCGCGCGTGCGTGTGTGTGCAAGTCGAAAAAAGCTGCTACTGTTCTGTCAATCGTGTGTTCTGTTCTGTGCATGTGTGTTTGCTGTGTTTGCATGTGTTTTGTGTGTTTGCTTTCCTGTGTGGCTCTACTGTGCTTTCCTCTGTTTGTAAACTACGCGCACCTGTTTTTGCTCTACTTTTGCGTAAGCTCTACTTTTTGCTTCCTGCGCGCTCTACCTTTGCATTCCTCTGTTTTTGCTCTCCTGTTTTTGAAAAAAGCTGCTTCCTGTTTTTGCTCTAATTTTACTGTCCTGTTTTTACTCTACTGCTTTTCTTTTTGCTCTCCTGTTTTGCTCTACTTTTTGCTTCCTGTTTTTGCTCTCCTGTTTTTGCTCTACTTTTTGCTCTCCTGTTTTTGCTCTACTTTTGCTTTCCTGTTTTTTTGCTCTACTTTTGCTCTCCTGTTTTTGCTCTGCTTCTTCTCCTGCTTTCCTCTACTTTTTGCTCTCTGTTTTTTACTTTTTGCTCTCCTGTTTTTGCTCTACTTTTGCTGTCCTGTTTTTACTCTACTTTTGCTTTCCTCTTTTTGTTCTACTTTTTGCTCTCCTGTTTTTGCTCTACTTTTTGCTCTCCTGTTTTTACTCTACTTTGCTCTCCTGTTTTTGCTCTACTTTTCGCCCTCCTATTTTTGTTCTACTTTTGCTCTCTCCTGTTTTTACTCTACTTTCCTGTCTTTGCTCTCCTCTTTTTGCTCTCCTGTTTTTGTTTTACTTTTTGCTCCTGTTTTTGCTCTACTTTTTGCTCTCCTGGTTTTTCTATCCTGTTTTTGCTCTACTTTTGCTTTCCTCTTTCGCCTAACGCCAGGAATGTTTCAACATTTAACTTAGTGTCGTTTTAGCAGTGTTAAGTTCAGTTCAACACAGTTCGATTGGGGCAGTGTTCCTTTCGATTTATTGCAAGTCAGACTAACCTGATCCAGTTATGCTCATTTCTGTCACTGTTCATTATAGTTCAATTTCTGAAAGAGACAAAATGTCACAGGTTAGAAAATAATCGGTATGAAGTAATATGCTGTTACTTCATGGCTTATAAGACGAACTAAATATTCCTTTCTCTCTCTCTCATTGTCTGTCTCTCCCTCCCTCCCCCTCTCTCTTTCACGTTTTATTCCACATTCTCCTCTGGACCACCGACTCACTACCTCTCTCACCTACCATCCACTCACTCACTTCTTCAACCACTCTCCAGATTATTTATCAACACACTCACTCTCTGGCTCGTTTAAATACTCACCCACTGGAACACTAACCACCACCCACCACCACCACCCCGTTACTCACCCCACTCACCTACTACTCACATAATCACCCATTCACTCAATAATTCACCCTATCCCTGCTCCAACACATTACACTCCCGGACACCAACTCTCTCCCCCCCCCCCCCCCTCCCTCTTACCTGTTCCTCTCCCCCTTCGTCAGGAAGGTGTTCCCACAGCTGGTCGGACAGGATGAGCACGGCCAGTTTGACCGACACCAGACAGGCCAGTATGGTCAGACACAGGCCAATCATGGCCATCCATTTGGCCACGGCCAGCTTCCGTCCCCTGGAGGTCTTCCGGCCTTGCTTGGCCTGCCACCCACGTTTTGTTAGCTTCGTGTGTGTGTGTGTGTGTGTGTGTGTGTAGATCTTGTTGTCGGTTTCTCTCTCTCTCTCTCTCTCTCACAGAGAGAGAGAGAGAGAGAGAGAGAGAGAGAGAGAGAGAGAGAGAGACAGACAGACAGACAGACAACAAACAGACAGATGGACTGACTGACAACAGACAAATAGAAACACAGGAACAGAGAGAAAGGTTGCACGTGATACCCTCCATCCCAATTTACCTAACACACACAGACAGACACACGCATGTAGACAGACAGACACACACACACACACACACACTCATAAACACACACACACTCACTCGCTCTCTCTCTCTCTCTCTCTCTCTCTCTCTCTCTCACACACACACACACACACACACACACACACACACCACACACACACACACACCACACCACCCACCCCCCTTACGCCCACCCTGTTCCCCCAACACACCTTCAAGACAGTGTCCACTTTCCACGTGCCTCCACCGTCAGGGCGTCTTTCTGAGGCGCCGCCCGCCCTTCCTTCCCAGACACCCTGTCCCCGGCGGTGGAGGACGCAGCGTAGGTGCTGTAAGTGGCGGAGTAGCTGCTGTTGCTGCTTTGGCTCACACCCCCACCACCGGCGGCGCGGATGCTCTCCGTCCCTTCCTCCGCCCCCAGGTGGCTTTCAGCAATCGGGGGCATGTAGCGGACACTCGCCCCACCGTGGCGTCCAAGCCGGTTCTTCAAACGACCGCCTCCCCCACCCCCCCCAGCCCCACCCTCAGCCCCATCCGCTCCCTGAATAGACCGTGGGAGTCCGCGCCGCCATCATCGACAGCGTCCGTATCCGCGGCAGGGGTTTCTTCAGGGTGTTCTGCCACGCGACTCAGAGTCTGCGTCGGGTCCTCAGGAGGACCCTGAAGATCATAGCCAGGGGATCCGGTCAGACATTCGCTCGTCCTTGGGACCGGTGGTTCTGTTCCTGGTTCTGTCCAAACACACCACCTGACTCTCCTGACGGGGTGTCGCAGCCCGTTGGAACGTTGTTAGAGACGGCTGCGGGGTCTGCTCCGGAGTGTTGGTCCCAGTTCATCCTCTTCTCCAGGATCCGTTGAGGATCCAGAGGGTTCACATGCGGGAAAGAGTGGACGTCGGCCTGGACCGTGTTGGGAGGGTCTTCGTCTTGGAGCATGGGGAGACCTGCGTGACCGTTGGTCAGTCTGGATTTGAAGCCGTTGGGGGAAAGAGAACAGAGGAGAGGCCATCTTTGTCCGGTCAGGTTTTCAGTTGACGAATCTGAGACATGACAGTATAGCAGAGTTTATCTTTGAACTAACGCAGCGAATATCTCGATCGTTATGCATTATGTGTTTATGTAAGAGGGGGAAAAATTGGAGGAAAGGAAACAAAGTAGTAAGTTAGAGAAAATAGGAAGTAGTTAAACACATTTTAAAAGGGGAAGAAAGGTAGGATGAACTATAAAAATTGAAAACAATAGAAGATAATTTGAATAACAGACAAAAGGGCATACACAGACACACACCCACACCCACGCACGCACGCACTGCAGAATAAATCAAAGAAATGTGTAAACGACTGTGGCAGACTTGAAATCAAAACGATATCAAGATGACGGAAAATCCGAGACATTACAGATTCTTCACGCCGAACATGGTGAGGTTTGACTGAAATGAGAAAGCGCGAAATAGATTACGATTAGATATACGAGATTCATGAATGGAGAGGTACGAAACGCCACTACGAAAACGAAGACGACGTCGCGTTTATTTTTGAGTGCTAGAAAAGGCAGTTCATTTCCTCAGTGACTATTACGAGTTTGAAAGTCAATTTCCCCGAAGATAGAGTATGGCTGCCTTCATAGCGGGATAAAAAACGGTCATACACACAAAACTCCACTGCCTGTCTATACAGGCAGTGTCCGCAGGAGTATCAGCCTGCGCACGCAGGAAGAAAAAAAGAAAGAAAAAAGTCAATGACAAATGCTTGCAGAAAGAATACATAGGGAACTGAGTTACTCTGTCTCACCGACTAGGTGTCTGAAAACTGAGATATTTCCTACAGCTAGATCTCGTATGTATTATACAGAAAAATGTACCATAACTCCTCATCACTATGTCTACTGAACCTGAATGGGTTTTCTTTTTCTGCCCCCCCCCCCCCCCCCCCCCATCCCTTCTGCCCCCTTCACTTTTTTTTACGACAGTAACGGTTT
>JADBJO010005979.1:52500-75000 GCA_016801955.1 Conus betulinus | reverse complement strand
TGTGTGTGTGTGTGTGTGTGTGTGTGTGTGTGTGTGTGTGTGTGAGAAATCTTGGCATTGTTTGTTACGTCAGCGCTGACAAAAGGTAGGAATTGTGTGAAACAATCTTCACTTGGATCTTCTATACAATTTGGACGGTTGTCTGGTGTTAGAAATTCTCATAAACAGAACATAGCGTTTTTGCCCCATTCCCCCCCCCCCCCCCCCCCCCCCCCACGCTTTTTTTTCTTTGGAAAAAGCACTTGAGCGGAATGTAGCTGTCATCACGTATCGTTCTGCGGCTAACTCGCTCAGATCCCGAAGAACGGGACAACCAAACTCTTTTATTTCTACTATACAATCGGCATTACAACTTCTTGTTCATGTTCCAGTCTACAGCGACGCCGACGACATGCAATATCTGAAACACCAAATATATATAATCTTAGGCCAAGCACTTTTAAACATATCTTTTCGTACCATTTCTATATATGTTCAACATCACATGCATTTATAAATCAGTATACATCTGTCACTGGTGTATGTGCCTGTTCAGCAAAAAAGCCGATGAAATCCAGGGCTACGCAGACAGTCATGGCACCAAGCGTTTCTATGACGCTCTGAAGGCTATGTACGGACCCCAGTCCTCTGGCTCCTGCCCCCCCTCTCAAATGCAGATGGGACCCAGCTGCTGACAGAAAAGAAGCAGAGTCTGGAGAAATGGGCTGAACACTTAAACCAGGTTCTCGACCGCCCTGCCTCAATAAACGACGAGGCCATTGCACGCCTACCTCAAGTGAGATCAGGCAAGACTTGACTTGACCCCCCCCCCCCCCCCCCCCCCACCCCCCCCAAAAGAAGAAGTCAGAAAGACAGTCAAACAACTTTCCTGTGGTAAAGCGCCAGGATTTGATGCAATCCCTGCCGAAGTTTACAAATCAGGAGGCCCAGCCTTGACACAGAAGCTGACGCAGCTCGTCCAGTCCAAGTGGAATGAACAACAGTTTGAAAGATGCCAACTTTTTCCACATCTACAAGAGAAAAGGCAACGCCAGTGCTGCGACAATCACCGAGGCATCTCTCTCTTGTCCATAGCTGGGAAGATCTTGGCTCGTGTCCTGCTCAACCGCCTTCTACTACACCTTGAGCAGGGTCATCTCCCAGAAAGGCAGTGTGGCTTCCGTGCAGAACGTGGCACTGCGGACATGATATTTGCTGCACGACAGCTCCAGGGAAAATGCCAAGAGCAGCAGAGCGATCTGTTCGTGACCTTTGTTGATCTGACCAAGGCCTCCGATACGGTCAGCAGAGATGGCTTGTGGAAGATCATGGAGAAATTTGGCTGTCCCAGCAGGTTTATTACGATCGTCCGACAGTTCCACTTCGGCATGATGGTGAAAGTACTGGATGATGGAGACGCGTCAGAAGCCTTTCCAGTGACCAACGGCGTAAAGCAAGGCTGCGTTCTCGCCCCTACACTCTTCAGCATGGTCTTCTCCGCCATGCTGACTGATGCCTTCCGTGACTGCCAGGGTGGTATACACGTCAGATACAGAACTGACGGTGGGCTGTTCAACCTCAGGCGACTGCAGGCTGTTACAAAGGTGAAAGAGACCGTCATCAGGGACTTCTTGTTTGCTGATGACTGCGCCCTCAATGCCAGCACAGAGCAGATGATGCAGCACGAAAATGGACTGCCTCTCACGAGCCTGCGACAACTTTGGTCTCACCATCAGCACCAAAAAGACCGAAGTGATGTACCAGCCTGCGCCAGGTAAACCCTACCAGGAACCACACATCACGGTAAAAGGACAGAACTTGCAGACAGTTGACAACTTCACCTATCTGGCAGCACACTCTCACGAGCTGTGAACATTGACGCAGAGGTCAGGAAAAGGATTGCCAAAGCCAGCTCTGTGTTTGGGAGACTCCGTGAAAATGTCTGGGAGCGGAGACTACTAAGCCTACCACCAAGCTGAAGGTCTATCATGCAGTGGTACTCACCACTCTCCTCTATGCCAGTGAGACCTGGACTGTCTACAGCAGACACGCCAAACAGCTTCCCGCAGACTCCTACACATCAAGTGGCAGGAAAAAAGCCCCAGACACTGAGGTCTTGGAAAGGGCCAGCATCCCCAGTATCTACACTCTCCTTCAGAAATTCCGAGCCAAATGGACTGGCCACATCGTCAGAATGTCAGATAGTCGACCGCCGAAACAACTGCTGTACGGAGAACTGAGTCAGGGCAAGCGCAAAAAGTTGGGGGGGGGGGGGGGGGGGGGGGGGGGCAGAAGCAAACGTTTCAAGGACTGCCTCAAAGTGTCCCTCAAAGGCCTGAACATCAGCTCAACACCTGGGAGTCGCGCTTGCCCTGGACCGCCCAGCCTGGCGAAGCAGCATCACAAAGGGTGCATATACATCAGAGAAGAGACGCACAGCAAAAAGCTGAGAGAAAGCGAGCCGCGCGCAAGGCCAGAGCTACCTCCACCTTCACTGTAGCACCCACCACATGTGTCCCACATATGGGCGTTCCTTCCGGGCCCAGATCGGCCTCACCAGCCACCTGCGGACCCACTCTCAGCGATCTTCCATCTGAGATTGAAGTCATGGTCATCTTCGAAATCGAAGGACGTGCCAATCCTGTCGCCCACAACGCCTCAATCTTTGCCTAAAAAATGACAAAACTTGAAATATACTGAACGTCTTTGATTATCCCAAGGAAAAGTAAACCCATATGAATTTAAGCACTGACAAGTATTTGTAATCCACGCCCTTTTGCCACTGATGTCCAAATTATACAATATTTTATAAGCTTCAGAGGTTTTCTTTTTTTCTTTCTTTTTTTTTTGGTCATTGGGAGTGTTGTTAGCGCCTCTCATCATGACCTCATATCTATCTTTTGCGTTTATGCTCATATTTTTTGCCTTTTTCTGTTGCGCCCACCATAGCATCACCTACTCCCTATTCTTTACCCAAATGTTTTAATGTATGCCTTGTTTGTACATTTACTCATTTACTCTCCATTGTACCCCCCCCCCCCCCACCCTTTTTTTTTTTTTATATAGGTATGTGTGTGGTTGTGTCTGTGCGTATTGGTGGTTGTATGTGTGTGTGCATGTCTGTTCATGCGCGCGCACGTGCGCACTGGCATATGTGTGTGTGTGTGTGTGTGTGTGTGTGTGTGTGTGTGTGTGTGTGTGTGTATGTGTGTGGTTGTGTGTGTGTGGTTGTGCCCGCGCGCAAGAGCTTTTTTTCATGGGGGGGGGGGGGGGGGGGGGGGGGGGGCGGCGAGCCCTGCAGCTCGTAGCTGCGTCTGGCTAGGGTTTTTTTTCTCGGGGTTCTCCCGTTTTCCCCTTTCATTCCTTGGTGCTTGGGTAGGGCAACCTACCCTAGGGTCAGACCTGGGTAGGGTGCTTTAGGCGGCTGACCCCCTTCTCTCTCTCTCTCTCTCCCCCCCCCCCCCCCCCCCCCCCCCGTCCCCTTGTCATTTACAATGCTTTTGGGTGCATATTGTATTTCATTTATTGTGTTCTCTCTTGTTCATTTCTTTCATATGTAACACACTACCCACTACACACACAACTCCCCCCCCCCCCCTCACTCTCCTTCCCCTCCCTGTCCTCTTCTCTCTCTCACTCTCCATTCTTCCTCTACTTTCATTCTCTCTCTCTCTCTCTCTCTCTCTCTCTCTCTCTCTCTCTCTCCTTTCCCTCTCGCTTCACTCTACCCTCTTTCCTCGTGCCATCTTCCTCGAACACTACTCACCCTCTCTCCCACTGCCCCTCTTTCAACTTCATTCACCACTTTGGCTTCACAAGGGGAGTATTGCACATGTTAATGTCTGTACTGTTTTCATTGTTTTGTCGCTGAAGAAGGCTTATTGCCGAAAATTTTCTTGTCTTGTTTTTTGTGTCGTGCATTAAAGTGCGTTACTTCACACTTTGTTTTGTGTGCTCTTTCTGCTTTTTCGTCGCTTTCAGAGGTAGCCCTAATTTCGTCCATTCGCGTTAATTTCAGTCAGCGTTCAATACATTTTATGTAAGAGTCTACATAAATCGGGTATATGTTCTGAGCTGACCATATACTAGATCGGTAACTCTTGCTCCCATGATGAAATAATCACAGGCCCATAACCCCAAACAAATGCTGCTTACATAAGCAGTATTTGTTTGGAGTTATGGGCCTGTAATTATTTTATCACGGGAGCAAGGGTTACCCTACTTGTTTGTAATTTACTGTGTACTTTCCCTTGCTCATTCAACACTTTCTTTTAAATGTTCACTGTCCCCTGCCTCACTTAAGATTCCCTCCATATAAAGATCATTTTGAGATCAAGAGTCCACACTCGGAGAGGCAAATAAATGTATGTTTTCAATGTCAATTTTTGTCAAATGCCCAGATTCCAGCACAATGCTGCAGCATTGGTGGAACCTGCGAGTCAAACAATTTCATAAACAAACTAAATACATAAGAATGTAGGTTTCTGGATTCAACATTAGAAAAATGGTTATAGGACTCAGAATCAAGACAGGGCGATCCTTCCCAACACATTCTCCAAGTAAGTTTTGATTCCGAGAGTCCTATCACCATTTTTTCTAAAATCAATACAGTCCAGTTATGTAAAGCACATATGGACTTACCATAACTGCTATTCTTGTTCTATGAATTATACCATGGCATGTTAAACTAAAACTGAGTCACGATGCAAAGTAAATTCCCAAGTATTCATATGCGTTATCTACAGTCACAGTTTCATTCCATTACGTCCAGCTCTCAGTACATGCTAAGCACACCTGCTTTTGTCATGTTGACTTTCAGTCTTGTCGCAGCCGATTGCTAGCTGTTTAATAGTTTCTGTAAGCAAAATACTGTTAAAGACAATAAAAGAATATTGTCCGCAAAAAGTAATATAAACAGTTCAATCACATCAAACGGTAACATCATGCCGACCATTCTGAATTGCAGGTTAATTAATAAACAAGGAAAACAAATCAGGACTACGCACATTCCCTTGTTTGACCCTACGAGTTAGCTTACAATCAACAACAACATCCGATGATTTAGTCTCAATCTTCTTCTCGATTTCATATGTTCATACATTTTTGTTATATATCAAACAACCTACCTTTCATTCCATTAAAAAAAAAAGAAACTGGCCGTATCAACTCTCTAAAAACAGAGTCACATGATTTTTCGAAGTCGACAAATGTGGCATTTACTTTCCGATTGTTTGAACTGCAACTAGCAGTGTAAATATCTATCTATTGGTAAATTTTAATAGCCTTTTGAAAGCTAGCCTGGTGTTCACCGATTAAATCATTCATGATATGTATCCTTTATTTTCTTGTTAATAATGAAACAATGCAGATTACTGCTTATGGTATATACAGACATACACCTATAATTATTTACATGGTTAGTTTTCGCTCTAAGAGACAATGACAATGACAAGGATTCTTGATTCACAACCGTAAAAATATTGGCTCAGTTAGTCATTGCTATTCTACGATGCTAGTACTATATAATATAACGCATGCATCAAAACATGATTATACAAACGACAGCAAACCGAACAAACAACAACAATCACCACCAAGAAGCAGGTACCAGCAGAGAGAGAGAGAGAGAGAGAGAGAGAGAGAGAGAGAGAGAGAGAGAGAGAGAGAGAGAGAGAGAGAGAGAGAGAGATCATATGCAGCTTAGAGCAACACGTTGAGTATAAATGTTTGAACTCTGTTTTTTCTCTCTGATCCCTGAGTTAAAAAAAAAAATCAAAGTAAACACGAACAAGTATTAAGAACTTATATTACTCATAATAAACAATCTGTAATCAATGCGACAAAGATGTTGCAAAATTAAAAAAAAAAAGTTATAAGTTTGATAATCATCAACTTTGGACACACAAAAGGCGGCGGGAGAGAGAGAGAGAGAGGAGAGAGAGAGAGAGAGAGAGAGAGAGAGATGGGAGCCGGGGGGTGGGGGAGGGAGGGGGGAGTGGAAGGGGGGGGGGGGCAAAGGAAGACATAGGAGGCAGATAAATACAGTCAGAACAGTTGAAAAAAAAAAAAGATACAGAGACAGAGCGATGGAAAGAATATGAGAAAGAGAGAGAGGATGCAAAATCACAGACAGACACACATCCAGGTACATACAAAAAAAAAAAAAAAGAAAGAAAAAAAAAAAAAAAAAAAAAGAAAAAAAAAAAAAGAACAACAAAAAAAAAAACCAAATCAAACAAACAAACAAGCACAGAGGAAAACTTATAATACGCAAAGACTTCCATTCCACGTGCCTAACTGGCTCATGTTGTGAGTTTTTTCAGCGCGCTCACATCTAACAACAATGCAGTCCATTCCAGTCAAGTTTGAGAATGTATGTTTTGTCGCTTCAAGCAGTTATGCAATAATGCGACGAACTACAATCACAGCCAGGAAAGAGTTTAAAATAGACGTGACAGTTGCAGAGTAACTGATAACATTTGCTTTGTAGTGGAGGCGTCAATTATCATATATGCCCACGATGTCAATTGCTTCCAGAAACATATAAAATCGACGGTGACTACATATCCATTTTAAGTACCGAAACAGCTGAATATTGCCTAAGAAAAGTGACTAATCATCAAAAACCTTCTTGAACTTCTATTGAATTGTTTCGTAAATATGACTTTCTGATGTCCGATCATCTCCACCTCTCTCTACACACACACTTTGCTGACACTGCCGTCTATTACCGTCATTTGGAACGTCTCTGTATCGCTGAAGTGTTTATGAGACATTGGTAATTCTGTGTGTGTGCTTTTCTTTCACTCTCAAACGTTATACATAACACGGAAGAAACAGATATTTTAACAAAAAAAAACAAGAACAGCGACAATAATAACCAACCTCCTAACAGTTATCAAGGAAGCGATGAACGCGTAGATCGAAGCTGATGGGCATCGTAATGAGAATGTTATCTGTCCGATCCGTTTTTACTCTCGCTTTTTAACTTGGCTGGTTTGCGTGGAAGGGGGAATGGTGTGGGGTGGGGGATTTAGGGGGGGGGGGGGGGGGGGGGGGGGGGGAGGCGTGTCAACAAAGTCCTCAATAAACCACCGATGGATCCATCGTCTAAAAAAATAAAAAAATAAAAGACACCTATCTCACATCTGATGTGGCTGCGTATCGACAGATAATGGCTGCTCTCCCAATTTTCACCTTACTGTACTCTCAGTCTGCGGGTATAGAGGTAGGCAGCGGGATATCACGTGCCACAGATAGTAACATGGAGTGTAGGATGACATGGAGCTCTGGCCTAGTGGTTTTACTCACACGTCAAGGTCGCCGGAACATCACATGCCAACGATAGTGCGACAATACACTCTGACGTGTCGGTGATTAAAATATACACACATCCACAAAAGTTCCCCACACTGGATTTATCCCATGGGGTTTTTTCTGCTACGTTGACATAGATGACTAAAATGTACGGTGATCAGTTTAGAAAGAATAAAAAAGAAAACAAAGAAAGAAAGAAAGATGGAAAAAAAAAAGACAAACCAACAAACAAACCCCCAGCAAAAAGAAAAAGAGAATTAAAAAAAAAAAGAAAAAAGAAAAGAAAAACAAAAGAAACAAACAAACAGTCAGTCCCTGACCGCACTGTTTCCCAACTCTCTTCCCAGTCAGTGCTCAAATTTCCTTTAGCCTTTAGCGCTACGACATCTACCCTCTCCCCCCTCTCTTTGTGCGGATGTCAGAGACTCTTTCAGTACAAATGATTATCTAACCTCCTGGCAATGTCGTGTCAAGGGATTTTCCTTTTCTCCTTTATTTCTTCTTCATCATTGTGTCTGTCCCATCTTCTGTGTCACCTCAGTGGCAATGCACCCACGCCGCTCATTCCGACTCTCCCGTCCACAGCCACAGCCCAGTCCGACCCGTCATAGCGCCGGTACCGGCAATCCACAGGGAGCAGACAATGTCAAGTCGTCAAGATGCAACCCACCGGAGGAGACACTGCACTGCTGCCGGGTCACTTCGGTGGTGTTCATCGTGTCTGTTCTGATCCAGCATACGCAGGGCACCACCTATTAAGCCCGCTACTGACGACATTAACTGCTTAGTCGCGGAGCCGGTGTGAGAGAGAGCTCTTCCTCCGGAGGGCGCCACCCGCGTCCGTCCTGCGACAGCCCCCCCCCCCCCCCCAATGAATTTGCCGACACTGGTGAGCCGGTCGGAATCAAACTAAGGCCTTAGACGTAGAGAAGACATCGAAATTGAGGTCGTTATGAAAGAGGGGCATGAAGGGCCACAGAATTTGAGACTTTTTGTGTTAAATGATGATCGGTGAGACTGAGATTGATGAAGATGATACTACAGATTTCCATTTCAGTCCGAGACTGTATGACAGGGCTGTGCTTAACGCATGTTTTCATAACATACGCTAGCGTCAACCAGGTCTGAGAGATACAGACACCTATAGTATTGGTCAGGGAATTTGAGCAACTCTCTCAGAGACTCATTCATTCAGTTGATGAAACTCGACTGTGTGGTCCTAGTCTTTATAATTGAGCCTGTAGCAAACTCAGTTTTGAGTAGGAACCAGTCGGGACAGGAAAAACCCACATGGCTTTGATGGGAATCGAGCCCACGACCTCCCAGCTGGGAGTCCGCGGCGCTAACCAGTTTGCCATGGCGGCTGGTTGGATTTCCGTTTTATGTAACTATCATATTATTATTATTATGAATACTTATATAGCGCCTACCCTCGCTAGAGACCAAGCTCTGAACGCTTTACAGTCCACACTCGTTTACACAACGGACTGCCTACCTGGGTGGTGCCGACTGAAGAGCTGCCAGATGGCGCTTCATTCGGTCGTTTTCCGTGTTATATCCAGTCAATATTGTTCAAAACCGTTCGCTCAGTTTCCTTACTTTCTTCTTTTTTTTTCCGTTTCTCACGCAGGGTGCATGCTATATGTAGCGTGCCATCCACACCAAAGGCCAAACTGGCTTTCTCTTCCGAAAGTTGCTGATGGGATTTCAGTGTGTGCAAGATGCTATGCGTGCGTTCACACACGGAACCTCGGTTCATGGTTTCATTCGATGGACTGTATGGGAAATGGGGTCAGAACCAATGTTAACTCCGAGGGAAAAATCGCCTGTACTGAAACGGCCCGGCGGAGATTCGAACCCGCAACCCCTGGACCACCAAAGTTGCGAGGTCGGCGCTTTACCACTGAGCTATTCCGGCCCCCAACTCTTACTCTGCCTTAAAAAAAAAAATCTCCCTGTCTGACCAGCCGCCGTGGCGAAGTGGTTAGCGCCGTGAACTCTCGGCTGGGAGATCGTGGGTTCGACGCCTATCACAGCCATTGTTTGAAGAATTTTTCTGCTCCGACCTGATCCTACCTAGAATCGAGTTTGCTACAAGTTCAGTGGGGAAGACTGGGACCCCACAGTCGAGTTTCATCCATCTATGGATGCAGCTATCAAGAGTGTTGCTCGAACTTTCTGACCAACACCGCAGGTGTTTGTGTCTATCGGGCGTGGTTGATACAAGGATACAATATGAAAGCAAGAGTAGAGTACAGCCCTGGCATGCAGCCTCAGACTAGAATGGAAATCCGTAACATCATCTTCATCATCCTCATCGATCAGCATAAATTAAGTCTCAAATTCTGTGTCCCTTCATGCCTTGCTCTCATGATAAACTCAGTTTCGACAATCTCTCCACGTCTATGCCTTTTCTTCGGTTCTGTCGTGCTCACCAGTATTCGCAGATTTACGGGAACTGTCCTTTGGGCGGACACGGTGGCATTCTCTGAAGAGAGAGCTCGCTCACGCTGGCTCCACGGTTGAGTGTTTATCGTCGTCAGTAAGGGAATCTGGTAGGTGGTATTCTGCTTACGCTCGATCAGAACAGGCACGACTGAACACCAACATAGTCACTCGGCAGCGACGCAGTGTCTCCTCTGGTGGGGATGCCGCCTGACGACTTGTCATTGAATGATCCCTGTAGATTGCTGGTGCCGGGGTGTGTGTGGGGTGGGGGGGGGGGGGGGGGGGGGGGGGGGGGGGGGGGGGGGGGGGCGGCGTGAGAATGGGGCGGCGGGGAAGGTAAGACAAAAAAGTCCCTTTCTGTTGGTTGCTATTGTCTTTCAGACCCATTCAAACCCTAACATCCCCTTTAAAGTTATTCATTTTGTTAGAATGGTACGTAAGTGGGGAGCGCGGGTAGGAGGTTAGGTTGGTGGTGGGTTGAGAGGGAAGGGTGATATCTGAAAACCTGACCTGTAGGCTTTTTATCCCCAAACTTGGTTGTAGGAAGAATGTTGCACTGTTTCAACGATAAAGGGCTTAATTCTGCCTCTGTTTCATTGCAGAGAGGGGTTTTCTTCCCAGTACGACAGACCACACATCTGGCATTGTTTCTCTGTGAAAAGGGCGTCTTCTTCTGTGGAAACGTTCTTAACCCTAGTATGGTTTAACTGACGAGAGAGCATCTCCTAGATAAGCATATTAACTGTTACTGTTCTTATTCTGGACAGGACATTTTCTATAACAGACTGCAGCTCTGACGCTGCTCGTGTGATTGCGGAGAGGGTATTCTTGTGTAACAGAGTGCAACTCTGGCATTGTTTGTCTGATTGTGGAGAAGATATCTGTATAACAGAATGTATAGCTCTGGCACTGCTGTCAAGTGGGCATCTTTCGTAAAAGCAGTAGCCCTAACATCGTTAATTTAGTAATATAAAAGTTATCATCAATAACAGGCTGTCACCTTTGCACTGTTCGTCAAATTATGGAGAAGGGATCTGTGTGTAACAGGCTGTAGCTTTGGCCTGTTGGTCTGATTGTGGAGTGGATACGTTGTGTAACAGATTGTAACACTGGCACCGTATGTAGGTATGTACAATGCAATTAGGCCTAGATTAAAAAAAAAAAAAAAAAAAAAAAAAAAAAAAAAAAAAACACCACATAACTGGATCCAAAAACTTCAAAGAAACACTAAATAAGCAACTAACACCAAGATTAAGAAAATAACATAGACGTTAAAGTAAATGTCCAACTGGGCTCTTGATCAGTCCTTGAACAACTTCAAAAAATGTTCGATTCGTCAGAGATGATGTCTTCAAAGACTGACATCGACGGTTCAGTGTTCAACAACCAAGCAGGTAAATAGGGTTTCATTCTATCGCACAAAAAATAGTAGATGGAACGGAGTGATTTGCTGGCCACAAATACAAGTCACATGTTTACAGAATTTGGTTTTAAAGGCATTAAGCCTCAATCTAAAAATCAAACTTTTTAAAATCTCTCTTGGTAGAGATTCTTCATACCTTTTTTATTTGCTGATATCTTGTTAAATAATATCCCCTTTTTTTTTTTTTTGGTGCCTTTCCCTTCTTTTTGAAATAGAGTTCCAGGCTGCGTCTTTTAAAAGACTATAACTCTCATGTAAGGATAAAGGAATGCATATCTTTGTTAAATCAGTTTCAGTGATAGCAGCCTTTTTGGCTAATTTGTCTACCCTTTCATTCGCAGGTAATCCACAGTGAGATGGAACCCAACAAAAATCGACATAAGAACCACGTAAATGCAAAAAAAAATGAATTAAGTGGTACACTTCTGATATAAGTTCTGCTCTCACACTGTGTTCGAAAATTTTAGAGCTTGTAGGACTGATTTTGAATCAACACAAAGTAGTATTTGAAATACAGGAAATCGAAAATCAAGAAGAAAGTTTAATGCCATAATAATGGCAACAAGTTCCGCAGTAAATATGGAAATATTCTTTCCAAGGTGGTAACCTTTCTCTATTTTTAAGGATGGAATTATGAATGCTGAACCAGACAAATGATTGTCTAGTACAGAACCATCTGTATAGATTTTAAGGTGATTTATATAAGTTTCATTTATATGTGACTTAACATTCGTTGGCAACAAGGGTCCATCACTTTTTCTTAAACTTGTATAGTCTATGTCATAATTTGCTCTACTAAGTTCCATTCCGGGATAGTGCTAAAAGACACCCGAGGAGCTACGTTTTGAGGTGCAGTGCCTGCTTTTGTAAATAAGTCAGATGTGTATGAGGCTATCGATTTTAGAGAATCAATTTTTTGAGCCCGTTTAGGAAAATTTATTTCTGATTTTAATTCAGTTCACACTGTATTAAGATTTGTAGTGTATGACTTCTTAAAAATATTTTTGCAGATGCAAGTCATATTTTCTTCAAAAGGTAATATTCCGATCTCCATATAAGTTTTTAAAGTTGATGCATGAACCGGGACACCAAGAGCTATCTTGTAAGCTTTACTATCGATACTCTGTAACTTTTTAATTAAATATTTTGGGGCTGAAAAAAAATGTCTCCTGGGCATAGGATAGTTTTGATCGTACAAGCGCAGTAGCTAAATGTGTTAATACTTTACTGTCTTTACCCCAGGATTGTTGACTCACCATTTTCAAGAAGTTTAATGTTTTCTTACCTTTTGTTAGAATTGTTTGTATGTGATAATTCCAGCTCAATTAGAAGTTAAATTTACTCCTAAAAATTTTACAACTTTTTTATATTCAAGGCACAATCCATCTATTTGAAATGGGGGCAAAGGATCAGGATCATAGCCAGTATTGAACAGAACCATATGCGATTTTTCAGCTGAAAGGGCCAATCCATTTTCAGTCATGTACTTACTATTTTATCTAGTTCATTTTGATATAACTTTTTAATATAGTTGATTGATCTAACTGGTGTGTGACGTTTTAAAGTAACTTTCATCCATATGCAGATATCATCCGCATATTGTACTAGTTCAACAGTTTTTGATAATGATTTAGGAAGATCATGGATCAAAATATATTAAAACAGGATAGGAGCTATCACAGCTCCTTGCGGGATTCCCATCTGGATATGTCTTTCATTAGAATATACATTTCCTACCTTCGTCTGTATTGTTCTATCAGTTAAAAAGGTTTTTAAGTAATTGTACATACATCCCGAGAGACCAATTAACTTCAATTTATTCAGAAGTTTTGAATGCCAGACTTGGTCATATGCCTTTCTAATGTCAAAAAAAACGTGGCAAGCACATTTTTTCTACGTGCAAACTGATGTTTAACCTGTGTTGTAATTTTTACAAGATGGTCAACTGTAGATCTACCCTTTCTAAAGCCCGCCTGTTGTTGTAGGTATTACACCATTTTTTTCACAATGATGTTCAAGTCTTTTTAGAATAATTCTTTCCATAAGTTTTCCCACATGTGAAGTGAGAGCAATTGGCCTGTAGTTTTTTTGTCTGATTTTGACTTGCCCTCTTTAGGGATAGGGGTTACAATTGATTTTTTCCACAAAAAAATGGTTGAAGCCCTTCAGACCAACATTTCTGAAAAAATAAGTTCAGAAACATTGTGAAATTAGCTGGCAAATGCTTTATCATTTCATTGGAAATCGCATCTGGTCCCACTGACTTTCTTTTCGAACCAATAGAGAGAATTGCATCCTTTAATTCTTGAAATGTAAGGGGAGCATTTGTATAGTATAGTGACTATTATTGGGACTTTTTTCATGCGTTTCCTTATCCTCCATTTTTTCTCTCTGTATATCTTTTGCTTTTCTGTCAGGCCCTCTCTATTGCTATTTTTTGCAAACATATTTGCAAACGCTTCAGCCTTTTCAAAATTTGAAGGAAACTCATTATTTTCTAATGTTATGGGATATTCAGGAACTAATTCCGTTTTTTCATGTCTTTTAATTTTTTCCATGTTTTCTGAAGATCTTTGTGGTCATGTATTTCATTTTCACAGAAATTTGACCAATATTGCTCCTTGACTTTTTCGATTACTCTGTTACTATGATTTTTTGCTCTGTTCTTTTCAGCAATTTTGTCAGGATCTTTCTTATCTTTTAAATATATTTTATAGGCCTGCATCTTTTTTTCTCTTGCTTCTTCACAAGTAGCATTCCACATACATTCCCTGCATATTTGTTTGATGCATCAGAATTGCACCTTGGTATTGAGAGATCAGCTGCATGTAAAACAATATCAACAAAATTCGCGTAGCTTGTGTCAATGTTATCAGCCATTATCTCTTCACAATTGTAAGTAGAGAGTATGTTTTCAAATTTATCCCAAACAGCTTTATTATAATTATATTTTGGATCTTATTTTTAGCGCAGTTTTGAACGGATTGTTTACCCTTAATAGTAATAATAATTATTGGTAAATGATCACTACCAAGAGGATCTTTGAAGGTAGACCACTCACAGCTTGGAGCTATGGCAGGAGATATAAGTGTTAAATCAATTGCTGTTGCTCGATGGTGTGAAATATCAGGTATTCTTGTTACACTGCCGCCGTCATTTAACAGACTCATTGAAGAGTCTACTATATTTCCAACGAAACGATTGTGTGTTACTATTTCGCATTCATTATCCCAAAAACGGGGCATGTGAGTTAAAATCACCTGCTATTAACCATTTTTCATGCTGGTCCGGTATAGCGCGAAGCCATTCTGTGTTTTCGTTGTCAGGACCTTTTGGCAAATAAATGGAAACAACGTTAATGTAAGTAATTCGTTGAGTTTCAGTTTTGCTGCACATGCATTAATGTTTTTAACATTCTTTGAAAAGGGTGGCTCTATTTCAAAATATTCAACCTTTTCTTGAATATATAGTGCAGTACTAACCTCCTTGTTTTTCGTTGTTAGTTGGGAGTATTGGAGGGTAATAAAAGTTTTGTAATTTTGGAATTTTGTGTTCAGTTGTATTTAAGGACTGTAATATCAACACTTGATACGAATGATCTGAAAGATGTTGAATCAGTTCGTCAATATTTGTTGATATTGATCTGCTGCAGTTCCATTGCAATATTTTCAAATTCGAATGCTTTGTCATGCTCTCTGAAGAATGAAATATGTATTGTCTTAAATAGGAAAAAAAAAAAAAATAAAAAAATAAACAGCAACTTTTATAATATTAAAAATGGCAAATAACAAAGATGACAAACTATGTCAATTAGCCAACCAATATAATAGTATTCGCAATAATAAAACATTAATTTATGGGACTGATGTTCTTATAATAATGAGGTTAATTAGAAGATGATGAGGTCACAAGATGGCACCTTGTTCAAAACAAAACTAACAGTCAAAAAGGTGCTGGAGTTTTGCAAAAATTATTCCACCCTCTCTCAGAAAGAAATCCCCAGAAAATGGGTCAATAATCACTCAGCACAGCAAATCTGTTCATCCATGAATTGGGAGCGAACAACAGGTCGTCGTAGTACATGGGGAAAGGTCTGGGTGGGTGGTGCTGGAACCTGGTTGCTTTCCTGGGCTTCCTCCAGAACAGGTCTCTCACGTGGCGCCCGATGTTAGCTGCCATCTTACTGTTTCCGAGGAAGGTGGGATGAAGACCCATCCTGAAGATGTCGCGGGCTGGTTGGTAGATTAGAATGCCCCACGAAACTGATGTTGTTGAAATCAGCTAGCTGTTGCATGACGAGAGCATTGAACAGTTCTGATTTGATGTTCAGATCTTTGTTTCTGGTAGGGCACACTTTGCTGACCACTACTTTGAGATCAGGATGACTCTTAACAATTGCTTTAATGTTCATAACAAAGTCTCTACAGCAGTCTTCAGGGGACTTCTTTTTCAGGTCATTTATTGCTGTGTGGATGACTAGAGCGTCATATTTCATGGGTTTGTCGAATCATTTTCAGCCTTGAACATTCTTGGAATCTCCTCTGTTACATACACCTTTTTGGATGTTTGCTCTGAAGCAGTACGAATTTCCCAACCTCTTACTATCGATTTTGTTGGCTATGGAATCGTGTAGAAACAACACCCGTGGCAGATCTGATTTTTCGCTCTTCTCGGAAGGTTTTTGTTCTTTGAAATTTTTCCCGTGACGTAAGTGGTCGGTCTTTGCTTTTGCGTCATCAGTTCTTTTTTCTTCAGTCTTTTTTTCTACCTTCGTCGCATTTCTTTCTTTCTTTCTGTGGATTTTTTTTTTTGCTGCCGTTTTGGATACGACTTTAGAAGGTGAGGGCTGTTTAGCGGACGATATCGATGTCCCAGCCTTGGCAGCTTCGGCATAAGACGCGTGTGATAGTCGGTCGGTTTCAGTCTGTGTTTCCGCGTTCTTAAACGATACTTTTTTTTTTCTCTTGATTAAAATATCTTTTCATCAGTTCGGTCTGCGACTGAATTGTGTCTTCTAGTTTAGACAATTTTTCATTTAGTGTTGATACGGTCCGTTCAAGGAACGTGATTCTACTTACGGCTTCGTTTTCTTTTTCTTCATCGCTGATTGACTCCGTTTGCATTGTTTTTTCTGGCCCGTCCAAACGGTCGTTGTCGACTGGAAAAGAACTTTTCCTTGTAGAAGAAAACCTCGTCCTTCTGGGGCTGGTTGTTGCGTTTTTCTCAATCAAATGTGTTCTTTCGCCGTCTTACTTATTTGGTTATAGCTTCTGGTTCTAGTCATCTTCTCAGATTTTTGCCAAGCTGGCGCCCTTATGTGTCTGTATGTGTGTGTAAGTGTGTGCTTGCGCGCGCGCGCGTGTGTGTGTGTGTGCAAACGTGTCAGTGTTAGTGTGAGTGTTAGAGAGAGAGAGAGAGAGAGAGAGAGAGAGAGAGAGAGAGAAGGAGAGAGAAGAGAGAGAGAGAGAGAGAGAGAGAGAGAGAGAGAGAGAGAGAGAGAGAGAGAGAGAGAGAGAGAGAGAGAGAGAGAGAGAGAGAGAGATGCGAATGCGAATGCGAACGTTTAATGCATATAGGCCATAAGCATCTTGCACAATGGTAAAGGGAAATACTGGGGATGTGGGTGGGGAAGGGAGTGGGTAGATGGCAGGAAAACAACAGCACGTACATACAAAATCACACCTTCTGATATACATATATACTTTCAAAGTTAATAGCCTTTGCTCAGATATGATCTCATTCATTCAACATAACTATCCTGATTAAACAAGCTCAACATCCTCCGAAAATGAGCGTTCTGACTTGGAAAAAGAAAAGACAGCACACTTCTACAACTCATCTTATTAGAAAAGCTATATCTAACTGATGACTATTACAGATTTCAAAGGCAGTTAACTGTTTCTTGTCTATGCTTAAGTGAGTGAGATATGTGTTTTGCAACTGCACGAGATAATTTTTTATCTACACCCATTTAAAAGAATTTGTAACAGAACATTAAGACAGAGACCAAGGTAAGCAAATATACAAGTATAAGATGTTTTTCGTTCTCATCCACATTCAAACAATATGGGCAAAAAATCTTGCAACGGGATTTTCACAATATCTCTCGGTATTGTTTCTCAGAGGGAGTACCCCAAGTTTTGTCTGTGTCAAAGCCACTCTAAGGCAAAAGATGTCCAGAAACTCAAAGTAATGACTAATTCCGAAACCATACTGTAAAGATATGTACAAGACATATCCGTTTTTATCCTAATTAATGCCAACCATTCTTGAACATACATGTCAACTAGCCTTTGTTTGAAAATTGGTAAAAACACTCTCACGTCATCCACACCTTGCCGTATCCATACATAATTAAATCCTGTGCTGCCTAGAATTTCTCTGATCCCTGTTACCCAGCACCTTATGCCCTGATCATCAACATTTACTTGCATAAAATAAGCCTGTTAAGTTAATCTATTCAAGCCCATGTCTAATAATCTAAACCAATATTTCAATGCTTTCATGTATGAATTTATGTATAAGGGATGCCTGCTTAATTCTGAATATACAAGTTTATTAGGTGTTTCAGAGGAACGCCAAGGAATCTTTTGTAGGCTAATAAGTGTACTTTGTCAATGTGCTCCAAAACGTTGCAGACCCCATATTTCCGCTGAGTACAGTAAAATTGGCTGGATTTGTGAATCAATGATTTTGAAGAATACTTCCCGAGACATTTCTTTGCAATTGCTAAACGCACGGCACAAAAGATAAAGTGCTTTCTTTGCCTTTGTTACCATGTGTTCTATTCCAAGATTCATGCTAAGTATGGTAGTAAATGTGAAACCCAAGTAACAGTAGCTGTTGACTGTCTCGATTTCTTCACCATCATAATACCATTTTTCTCGTCTGCCTAAAAAGGCCCCCTTCCTGAACACCATGACTTTAGTCCTAGATTTGTTAACAACTAATCTTATCCTACAACAAAATTTTTTCAATGAGTTTAGTTGTGCTTGTAGACCACCTGGTGTAGTAGAAATTAGAGCTACATCATCTGCAAAGAGCAAAATAAAGATCTCAATATAAACTAGGAAGCTGCACTCCATGGACCCCCGCTTCATTAATGTGGTTGGCCAGTTGGTTAATGAAGAGTAAAAACAGTGTCGGACTCAGTCCACATCCTTGTCTTACACCAAAAGGGCAATAAAAAAAAAAAACTCCGAAAAATCTCCACTGCATCGTACACATGAAATGA
Organism: Conus betulinus; assembly: GCA_016801955.1. NCBI lineage: Eukaryota > Metazoa > Mollusca > Gastropoda > Neogastropoda > Conidae > Conus > Conus betulinus. The sequence goes on along the minus strand of JADBJO010005979.1, from coordinate 56,599 downwards.
GAGAATCATCTTTCCCTAAAAAAAATTCCCCTGTATCCTTTCATTATACAGGATTGTGTAAAAATTTGTCATGGTGGACTGAATCAAATGCTTTTCTGAAATCCACAAAGGCAACATAAAGTTTTCGACCTTTTGAACATAAACATATCTGGACAATAGTGTATAAATTGAATATTTGATCAACCGTTGAAAAATTGTTTCTAAAACCAGCTTGATTTTCAAGAATTATATTATTTTCCTCTAGCAATGAATACAATCTCTGGTTCAGAATTGAAGTAAAGCATTTATAAGTGACATTAATCAAAGATACACCTCTATAATTGTCAGGGTCGTCTATATTTCCCTTTTGAAAATAGGCACTACAATGGCTTTCGACCATTCATGTGGATACACACCATTATCAAAAATTTTGTTAAATAACACAGTGAGAAAGTTGACAATAGTCTGACCCGCTCTTTTTAGTATTTGTCCAATAATACCATCTGTGGCCACTTGTTTTCCACATTTAATTTTCTTCAGTGCTTTTTCTAGTTCGTGGTACGTAATGACCCGGTTCAAAGGATGCTCCTGTCCCTCCCTTCTATATCTGTTAGGGGATAAGTTTGGTTCACTATATAACCTTCCTTTAAAGAAAAACGTTTTTTGAAAATGTTCAAACCAATTCTGTGTTGTTATAGTACCACTCATTCTCATTTCATTCCTCAGTCCCAAACATTTGAGACGGTACCAGAATAAAGCTGAATTTTTTTAAAGTTAACACTTAGTTTTTCAACCGTTTGCCTACGGTAACCTCGTTTTTTTTTACATTTCAGTAGTTTCCTGTACATTTGTCTGCTTTCAGCATAGGACACTCTCATGTCTTTACGTATACATTTTTTTTGTTAGATTTTCTTAATTTTGTCTGTAACGTCAATTTTCCGTCATGGCATTTACATTTTCCCATCCGTTTGAACTTTCGGAGTACACGTAAGCGTCTTTACATTCCTGTTTAGCCTTTTTGCACTCCTCATCAAACCATTCAGATCTCTGAGATTGCTTCTTAGTAGACACTGTTTTCTGCATACACTTACCAGCTCTAAGCAGATATTGGTAAACAAATCCATTGCTGAATCAACATTTTCATCAATCTGTTCCATTGCTCCCTTTAACATAGTTATACCTTCGTAGTCTTTAAGACAATCTTTATACTCATTTTCGTTGTCCACATTCCACACTATTTTTGCTCTACCATTGTCTTTAAGGCAATTAGCATTCTGCATAGATTCCTCATTCATGACCTTTGTGTACAATGTTAATTGTACGGGTAGGTGATCTGAGTCGATCAACTCTTTTACAATAATCGTATGTCTGAGAGATGAGAGGGAAAATTACATGACATCAAAAAGTAATCTATCACGCTTGACCCTTTTTCTGACACGTAAGTACAACCAGGTCACAATTCTATTTTGAGGTACCGTTTACAATAAAACAGTCTGCAATTTTGCACAATTCAACTAGCTGAGTCCCAAAGAGATTCATTTCACACATCATCAGACTTTCTGGCTAAGTATTTTTATGTCGGTTGCAGCACTACTGACCGTCTGCTCAAAAAAATGTCATCAATGTGATCAAAATTTCTATCTTCGGTGCGAGCATTTAAATCTCCCCATAACAGAGTAAGCAAATCTTCGAATTTCTCATACAAATACAAAATACATTCATCACGTACCTCTATACCATATCCATCAATATTGTTTCTCTAGTAACTGGAATCATATGGTCGAACATAGGTTGATATGAACAGAACATCATAATCACAACCAAATAGCTCTTTTGATATTTTTAGCACAACTACATCATCATTTGTAACTTGTATTTGGGAAATGAATTTAGAAAAAAACACTTTTTGACACAAGCCAAAATTCCTCCAGAATATCTCCCCTGCTTTGACAGTTTCTGAACTTTGGAATAAAAGGATCATAATCTGAAAAACAACTGAATCAAAATCTTTTGAAATAAAAGTTTCTGTAAACGTAATGAGATCGTGGGTAGTTACAAAGTTAACAAATTCTTGATCATGTAACTTTTCATACAATCCACGCACGTTATAATTAAAAAAGCTGACGGATCTAGACATGTTTTGACCAGACAACACATTTGAACTGTTACACAAATAGCTGTTTCCGGGCATTTGTCCTGTTTAGAAAAAGTACCTATTGTACCCCGTGCCCCTTTCATGTAACCACTTGGATAGCATGATGCTCGACCTGCTTGTCATTTGTCTTCTAACTGACATTCAGGAGAGGGAGCCTGTCACTGTATGCATTTGTCACTGCATTGTGACCCACAACCAGACCTGACCCTCGTAAACGCCTCCCTGATGCTACCCTGGCTGCCTTGGCTAACTGGTCGTTGTTTGATACTTTCCGCTCGTGTTACCACCCTGATTAACTTTCCGCTCCTTTGCATTTGCTCGTGTTTTAGGACGAGAAAATCTTTCTGTACCATTCTCAGGGGAATCTTTGCCCCCTGCCTCGATCCGACCTTCAGCGACGGCCAGCAGAGATTGACCTCCAGCTTAAGTGTCACACATGCCGAAATCATTCCTAGTGAAATCTGGAACTGACCGACTGGATGGATTGTCAGACTGGAGATCTCTGGTCCCATGGTTTTTGCAGCTTCATTTCCTCCTTTTGCCTTTTGAGATGGCGCTGTCTTCATCTGGCAGTCCTGCCTTTTGTCCCTTCAGGGTTGACTCCTGGTTGTCATCCGCACACTGAGGTGTTTTTTCCTGTAGTCCTGTAATATATCAGCAGCAGCCAGATCACGCTGCTCTTCCTCTGGATCATAATCTTCATCGCAGTTGGAGGACGGGTTTGCAACATCGCAGTGTCTGTTTGCTGATCATTACAGGAAGGCTGCTCCCTATCATCTCGTCCTTGCTGGCGTTTCTAACTGGAATCCTTGTTTTACTTGTGTTCTGTCTTCTATCCATATCATATTTTTTGTTTTGTTTGTAACATTTGCTGTAGTATCAGTGTCCCATGTATCTATTTTTCCACTGCTTTCATCATCAGACGATACTGCCTGTCTTGAATGAAACTGTTTTTTCCTTCCCATTATGACGATTCTTCGGTGTTCCGCTCTTGAAGCGGTCTAATGAAAAGGAGGGAACTCCGATGATTATGCCTTTCATAAGAAAAATACTCATTCATTGGGAGTCTTTTCGAGCTCGAAGAGTTTCTCAATGTTTTTTTCTTTGTTCTTTAAAAAAAAATTATATGATGTTCGACCATTTTTGATTGCTTGGCTGTAACTCGTGTGTTCAGGCACTACACATTGTTCTTCACTTCTTTTTAAAACATCCCTTGATCTTCTATTATTCATATCTCCGCTGAAGTCATTGTAATGCCTCTGATTCTCAGCTGAAGCCCATGCGACGTGGTATTCCTGGCCGTTTCTTTGTTGAAAATCATGGTTTCTTTGCCCACAGCGAAGATCGGGGAAGACTTTTGGGCCTAGCCTTTGAGAGTGTTCTTCCACCTGCAGTTTGCCCTTCCAATAATATGCCCTCTTTCCTTGTTTGGTATGGAAGTCTATTACGTAGCGATTCCCTCAAGTCTTGATCTTGCAGAATGTCCAGTTTATCTGACCACCTGTGGATCTGCACAACTATATTGGTCTTGGTCTGTCTGCTGAGTCATTCCATTCCCCCACTCTGAATGCCCAATCAATATCATTGTGACTTCAATTTCTTCCATGCGAGTACTGGTTCAGAACATCAATAATTACATCAGTTGTTGAAATGTGTACGTACCCCTTCTGGTATTCCTGTAAATCTCAAATTGCGGCTCTTCAGGTCTACTTCATTCTGATGGACCTGTTCCTCCAATCTATCGAGTCTTTGACTAATCAGTTCGAAATTCTCGTTCACAACTGCAATATCTTCTATTGCAGTATTAATCTCCACCCTATTTCTCTCAGATGCATGTTTCAGTGAATTAATGTCGGTGTTGACTTTTCTTACTGCGCTGTTGAATTGTTAGAGATTGTGGCTAAGCATGTTACTGAAGTTACGGGAATGTAAATTCATCATTTGCATCATCTGACTAAAACGCCA
>JADBJO010005979.1:32500-35000 GCA_016801955.1 Conus betulinus | reverse complement strand
GTGCAAGATGTTACACGTGTGTTTACACAGGAAACCACGGTTTACAGTCTCATTGGACGGACTTTTGGGGAAACAGAGTCAGAGCAAATGTTGATTCCGGGGAAAAAAATCCATCTGTACCCCCCCCCCCCCCCCCCCCCATTACAGATAAACTATTTCACCCCCCCCCCCCCTCCTCCTCCCCGTTTCTCCCTTTATGGTATGTAGTTTGTATCATTCTGTGATTCATTTATTTACTAAGTTTTCGTCGGTATCGGCCGGCCCTAGTGCCTCAAACGTGAGTTAAACGCTATATGTTCGTTTCGAGACTGCTGTGACTACTATGTTTGATACAAAGAAAAACGAAGACGGCATATCAGTGACCTTGTAAGGTTGTTTATGAATGACGGTGTCTTGTGGAGTTGTCCTACCTTCCGAAATCTTCGACGTCTTCTCCATCACCTCACAAGGTCAGGTCAGGCTGTGGTGCGAACGAGGTCATTCTGTCCAGCTCCTCTCTGACACCATACAGAGGAGCTAAGCTCGTGATCTGGTGGTGATTCTGGGGTTGAGAGTTCGAATTTTCGCTGATCAGTATTGGTACATGTGGATTTTTTTTTTTTAACCCGTGGAGTAACATTGGTTCTGACTCCATTTCTTCAAAAGTCCTTCTAATAAGACTATAAGTCGAGATTCTGTGTGTGAACAGCACGCATATCATAGCATGCCTACGGTTCGGCAGGTCCAAAGTCTGTCGTGATCAGTGTTCTGTTATTTTTTGAGTTAACACCGTGTTCAGATTGTTTCTGTCTTACTACTAAGTATGCTGCTGGCTGGTGTGCGAATTCATCGCATCAAAGAACTCTCTTTCTGGCCTGGCATTGTCATAGATTCGAACTGCGTAGCAGAGTACCATGTGTTTTTCAGGATGGGTGTGTGCGACTCAGTCGTCCTCACCCTTCAGCACCGAGGCTTTCTGTAAGAGTTGCCCCCCTCCCCCCCCCCCCCCCCCCCCCCCCCCCCCCCCCCCCCGTCTTAGCCATGGTTCTCTACGTCCAGGTAGGATTATCTGGGAATGAGAAGGTTAGTTATCTCCTCCTACCGAACTGGAGGCTGCCTGTTTCCATGGTTCAAAAGTCATTAAAATTTAAAAAGAAAACAAACAAACAAACACCACCCCCCCCCCCAAAAAAAAAGGAGAAAAAAGTAGATTTATTCTTGCTCCCATAATGAGAATAATAAATGCACACTCACAATTCTATATGAATGCTACCAACGTCAGAGCACACGAAACAAACAAGAGACATTCCACTCCCTAACAGAATGTTCCAGGCGTGTACTTGACACATCTTCACAGCAAACGACTGGAGAAATGAACGAACACAAACTGACATTTATCTAAGACTGGCACAGCCTTTTCAGTATTGTATATAGTCACACAAACCACACCAGACAAGCAGAAGTAAATACTGGTAACCTCGTTTTAATTGGTATGAAAAGAAATTTTGAAATAGAAAGGGAACAGTAAACAGTAAATAATTAACAAGTAGGGTAACCCTTGCTTCCATGATAAGATATATACATGCCCATAGCTCCCAACGAATGCTGCTTACGACACGGAAACGTCTAGCCAGAAATGACAACACAGAGCACACAGAGCAAACAAGGAGACATCACCCCCCACCCCCCCACCCCCGAAAGAATATTCCGAGCCTGGAGTTATGGGCGTGTATATATTTCATCATGGGAACAAGAGTTACTCTACTTTTTTTTCTTTTCTTTCTTTTCTTTTTTTTTTTTTTTTTTTAAACTGTTTTCTGTTCCCTGCTTCATTTAAGATTTCCTTTCATACAAGTCGAAGCGAGCTCACCTTATTTGTTTCTGTTCGTCCGTGAGTTCGTTTGACTATATTCAAGACGGAGAAGGCTATGTCAGTTTTTTGGGGAAAAAAAGGTCACTTGAGTTTTTTTTTGTTGTTCATTTCAACAGTTGTTTTTGCTGAGTAGATGCGTCAAGAACAGGGTAAATGGGCAAGTTTGGAGCATTGTTTGTTTGGTTCTTTTTTATGCTTCCTTGTTTTTGTGTGCTCTGTGTTGTCATTGCTGCGAGGCCATTGTTTGTCGTAAGCAGCATTCGTTTGGAGTTGTGGGCGTCTGTTTATTTCATCATGGAAGCAAGAGTTACCCGACTTGTTTGTCCTTTACTTAAGATTTCATATCATTCTTAATGTTTTCACAAAGAACATGATTTATTTCATTATCATAACGAGAACAGTGATAATCAAGTTCATACCAGATGAACACTTTACCAGAGTTAGAAAACCGCGATTTAGAGGGCTATGAAACGTTCCTGACCAACAACCGCCATAGCTGGATGGCGTATCATCATCGCTGCTGCCTGCGATACAGTCCACAACGAGCAGCCCAGATAATGATTTAGTCACGAACACCGTGCAGTGGTTGGTGGATTAGATTTGAAGTTCACGAGTACTCCAGTGGGAGATACTGCGACAGACCATTCA